>VZRW01007367.1:8703-44210 GCA_013398125.1 Aegotheles bennettii
TAATTAAATGGTTTGATATGTATTTATTATTTGCTGTGATTTTCCCCACCCTCCAGTATACTATACGCAGATAGATTTAAGGCTAATCTGCCATATTTGTGTGTGTAGCTATTTTTAATTTACAGGAATTTCTCATGGTAGCTAGTGAAAACTGATTGCTTGTACTCGCTAGTATTACTTTCCTATAATCTTTTTTAAAAATATGTTTCATTTGGTGCTTTACTGCTTTATTTTCCTTTGCAGCAATACTTTGCTTCTATGAGAGTTACAATTGTTGCTTAGACCTCCATTTATTTTTTTTAGAGATTTTTTTGGCTTAACTGCAGCATGCAAGCATGTTTTAGCATTAGTTTTCCAGACATGCCTCCTCTGAGCATGTATCAACTTCATAATAACTATGAAAATAGTAGCAGCTTTTGCAGTAGAACAGATGTGAAATTACCAGTAGTGCCAGACTGATCAAGTCTTGCTGTTTCCAAATTACAAGGTTATTTTGGTTGATAAATTTGTAATGCCTTCTCCTGACAGAAACTCAGAGTTGAAAAGTGAGGTTCCAGGAGGACATAAAAAAAAGATCTCCACAAATAGAAATGTTTTGCTGAAATCATTTTATCAGTGTATATGAGCCAGAAAAACATTTTGATTAAATCAGATTTATCATGGCTTCACTGAGGATTTAATATTTCAGGTATATTAATTCAGTTTAATGATTCTGCACAGGGGCCAGATTAAAATGCAGTGAGGAGAATGAAGGCCCTCACACTCCAGTGTTATTTATCATATAGTCAGTCCACTGAAATATGAGTAAATCTGCTTGATCTCAGTGACTTCCTGAATATTTTTGCTCTTTTCAATGAGGACTAAACTTTTCTATGTTAAAAACTGTTTAGTATTCTTTCCAAATTCTACTCTATTTAAGATCTGTTGATGGTGGAAGATGTGTGAGGTTTTTGTGTTTAATTAAAAGACAACAAACCTGAAAATATCTAGTCTCTTTCTTTTCCCCACACATCATGGGGGAAAAGTTCCTGCAATAAATTTGTTTTTGAATAGGTCTTATTCTTTAGAAAACTGTTATTTTGGGGTATGAGACTTGGAATAAAGGTGAATTTGGTAGTGAAACTATCATTTTAAATCTTATTACTACTAACATCACATGTTGGCTAGCAGAGGCATGCTTAAGAATGTTGCAAATCTTCTCCACCCACATGCCATCAGGAAACAGCCTTATGCAAACAGCTGCTGTAGTTTTTGTTCATTATATTCTGAGTAGGTTTTGCTTCTTATTCTGCCTCAATATTTCTTCATATAATAAGGTAACATAGTTGTCCAATATAAAATCATCCACCCTGACCATTCTAAAAGTTCTGGAAAGTTTCAAAATTTCATGTGCGTATTCAAAATTAGCACTGCTGTTGTGGAAATTGTTCATCAAAATAACCAAGGATGACATAGACTATCCTGACCAGGCCAAAGTTCAGAGATGACCGCAGAGTACCCTTCATTTCTGTGCCTGTGAGGGTTTATATTCTTGCTTATCCTTAAGGCCTGATGGGTCTTTCTGAATGCGTGTTATCCTTATCTCCAGCATGTCTGTGATGCAGATAAACTTCACAAAGACTAATATTAAGGCTAGCAGCTATTTAACATTGGTTTCTTTTGATAGTCATCAAGAGAAGGATGAAGAACCCTGACTTAGTTTTCTCCTCCCCAAAGGATCTCTTTCTTGGCTTTAGAAGAAGCCAATATTCATGGACTCCAAGGGCTTAAAAATCAGTGTTTCTGTATTCCCTTCTGCCTAAAACCTTTGCTGGGTTTGGGCCCAGAAGATTTTCAGAATCATAACAGTTCCATATGCCCAATAGAGGGACTGGGAGATCCTTCACAATGCCTAAATATCTCAGTGAGACTCTGCACAGTCCTTTATCCTTGACTGTTAACCGTAATATAAGAAGTGTTGTTTATAGACATTAGAATACTCCTTTTTTTTCCTCACCTTTTGTAATTTTGAGCCTTGCAGCACAGTTAGCGTGATATGCATATTAGTGTAGTGACTGTGTTTGCATTTTTCAACTCTGTCATTTTGAAGTTGTGCTTTTTATATCGCACTAGTCTTAGGTCAGAAAAACACAAGAATTGTGGGTTGTCCAGTGGAAAAATAATATGTGAAAATTCTGATTTTTACAAATACTTTTGTGCTTAATATCACAGCATTAATGCTCTTAAATATAGTGGTAGCATGAAGATATTCATGAAGCTGCAGAATTTCAGGGAGTATTCTTTGCCAGAAGCGGGTGTTTTTTTTAACAAGGGCTATAAGTTAATACCTTTTTTAAATGTTCACTTTTAGATCAGGGGAGATAAAAATAGTATGTTTGCAGCGTTATCATCAATTTAGGACAAAATGGCAAGTTTCTGAATTAAACAACTGTGCTGTAGTTCAGTTTGAAGGAAGAACTGATCCATGTTCTGTTACAACCAGTATCTTGTCTCTTAATGTTGTGTGCTTTAGGAAATGACCATTCAAAAACCTTAATGTCACAACCAAACATAGAAATACTGTTTATTTGTTGTCACTGCTTGATAAGTTCTGAAAGAAAAGATATGTATGCTCAGATTTTATGCTATCTGATAACCTTCAGTGACACATCTAATCTTTTTGTATTTTTTTAAATTCATATAAGTTTTAAGGTAATGTGTTACCTTATAGCACTAATTTTCTTCAAGTATACAAAAAAGCTATTGCTACAGAAAAGCTTAAGTGCACTGTACTGTAAGTGCAGACTGTAAGTACAGTAAAGGGCTTACCATTATGACAGTATGTAAATGTGCTGAGACACTTGGTAAAATAAAATTATTTTAAAGCCGTGCTACATCAATATAAGAGTACTGTTGTATAAGGTAACTGGTTTTGTAAAGTCCTTCGCACTAGAACTGGGATGTTCCTTTTTTTACTGTGGTGGTTTCCTAAGGAACAACTCTATTCAGACCCTTCTAATGCTTGATATGTTTCTTAGACCATGTTGTAAACTCAACTCTTCTACACTGTCATTTCAGCAAACCTGCGATCTTGAAAACGTAAAGCCTGAAACAAAGCGATATCTAGAGAAATCAGTTCAAGTGGGGAAAAGAAATGGACTCCATCTTCCTAAAGAAGTGCAGAATGTAAATATGGACTATTAGTTTGTAAAGCAAAGGTGACAAACTGTTGAAGGGATGAAATTATGGCTGTATAGCATATATTCAAACTTCGTGCTTTTTAACCTGCTGAATTACTGCTCTGATCTTAACTGTTCTTAGTTCCAGATCCATCCTTTAAACTCAACCACCTTAAGATTTTTAAATTCATTTGTGAGACACTCATAATACTCAGTGGATAGAGATGGTATGTGTCACCTCTCTTAGCCTTCTAGAGTAAAAGAAGCCTGTCTGGAAGAGTTGTGTTCTGGTTACAGGGAATGCCTAAATTAGCTAGATTCCTAGCCAAAAGACTTCTCAGAAATGTTTTTTGTGAGTCCAAGCTTCAGAAGTGTGTATAACTGTTACAAAGACACAGCTATTTTCATTTCAATTATTAACGAATGTTATAAAATGTGTCCAAGATTTTAGAATTTTGGCTAAAAAAACTTGAGGTAGCTTAAAGGAAACACAAGCTGCGCTCCATTAAGGGAGGATTTACTCAAGCATGTAAAAGCACTTGTCACTTCTGAAAATCATGAAGCAAAATTGTCTGCATGTGAGATGCTGACATAATTCTCTTTAAATTCTGATTGATGTTGTATAACAATCTCAGTTTATGACTCTTGAATAGACTTTACTCTTTGTAGAAAGAGTGCATCCACATCCTTCAGTTAGTGGGAACAATTTCATGTGTCTTTGTATTGCTTAAGGACAACTGATGCCTCTAAAAGAATTTTTACATACTTTATAAGGAGGCAATATTTGAATTATGTGGAAGTAAAAACTTGACTAAGGATAGTCTCTGCCAAATTTTGTGTTTGGTGTGTATTCTTCTACCGATAACTACTGTGTTTATGTGAACTTGACAGTAAGGGGTAGAGACATGCTATGAGATAAATTAGAATATGTTTCAGATTGGTGATTATCAGGATTTTTAAAAAGGTTTTGTGGGTGGTCTTGTCTTTTGTGGGTTTTCTCTTTTTTTTCTGTCATACTTGTACAATTCCAAAAGAGTTTTTCAATAGGTTGCACACATTTTACTGCCTTTATTTTAGTGGATATTTTTATACTGAAAATTGTAATTTAAGTTTTTAAAATAAAATAAAGCAAAACTAAATAATGTTAGCATATAATGCTATTCAGAGAATGTGTTTGTGTTCAGTCCCTTCTAAGTTGAGAACACACTTGAAATATTGTCAGAGCAATAGCCCTGACCGAGGGTTCATTGCCAACAATATTGCTCAGGACCAAAAGAAAGATAAAAAGGCGGCCGAGGCTGAGTGAAGTATTGCACTATCTGCAGTATGTTACCTGCCTAATGCTGGTATTCACCGTCACCTAGTAAGTAGAGAGCCTAGCTGGAAAAAGTGAAATACTCTTCACGTTAGGGGTAGTAATTGCCAAGTTTGATTTCTGCTTTTCAGCTAAGTTCAATTTATACTTGATACAGGAAATAAAGATGATGAAGAAAAAAATGAGTGAGCTATGTATAGACTTCAACAAAAACCTGAATGAGGAAAACTCATTTCTCGTACTTTCTAAGGAAGAACTTGGTGAGTATTGTGCCTGCTCTTTCCATTTCTTTAACCTTCCAGTTTTACTGGAGTATTGTTTTTTGTTCAGTGAGTGATGGTTAGATCAAGTGAAATTCTGACTGTTTTCCAGTCTTCTCTGTTTCCTGTTTAATTCTTCCCCAAAGTCAGTTTAGAATTACACTTTGAAGGTGTTTATGATCTCGTCATGGATTTGTGCTTCCTCAAGTGTTTGCCTTGCATCAAGCTAGCATACCTATGCTTTTTTTTCCTAACTTTACTCTTCTCTGCTTCTTTTTCTGGTTCTAGACCATCAGGAAATCCCCTGTGTATTGTATTAATTGCAGTTACTGGAAAAACATTTCTATCCTGCGATATATTTTAGCTACTTCAATCATTTAAACTGATGTAAAGATTTCATGTGACAGAGAATTTGGGGATTCATTATCTGAAGGCCATGGCATAAAACATGCCTTAATAACACCAGAGATTTTTTTTGTCATATTCAGTTTTTATCTGGTAACCTTACACATACTTCTGTTTTGCTCAAAAGTGTTTCCGGTTTTTATTTTGTTTGGTTGTGTCTTGAAAAAGCTTTAGCATATAGTTGTAACATAATAGATTATATTTCTGTGAGAATATCTAATGTCAAATTAGATTGCAGCAAAACAAATGCAACAATCTCACAAAAAGAGGGGGGAGCAGGTAATTCTGATTAAACATTGTTTATTAAATTGTGTTCTGTAGAAGGCCTTCCTGATGACTTTATTAAGAGTTTAGAGAAGACTGAGGAAGACAAATATGAAATTACTTTAAAGTATCCTCACTATTTGCCTGTCATGAAGAAGTGCTGCATTTCGGAAACTAGGAGAAAAATGGAATCTGCATTTAATTCGAGATGCAAGGAGGTATGTCATATATTGACTGCTCTACAGGGCAATGACAGAGTTGAAAAATGAAGGTAGACGTTCAAATGTTAGACTTAAGTTCTGTATAGTGTTTGGTACTATGAAATCAAAACTTAGTGTGATCTTTAACAGTTCCTTACTCCACTTTTCTAAGGTCTTTAGACAACTCAGTAGTTGATGATCTGCCTCTGTATGTGTATATATCTTCAAGTATCAGTGATGCTGTAAATAGAAGTAGGATTTTGATCTTTTGCCAAATTTCCCTGCAGTGTTTTGCAGCTGCTTACTGCCACTTTCCTCTCAGAGAAGGACATCTGATTGTAGCTTCTGTAGTACTTCGGCATTCTTCAGAATGAGAGGAGTTATTTAAGCATGTGTTTTAATTATGAAATGCAGGTGATTAAATGTGAAATGAGCACATTGCACATTGATGAGAATTTTAATTAGGTGTTAAAATACCTCTAATTTTTAGAAAAAATTCATTTAATTATCTGAAAAATAGCTGTAAACGTGCCTTATGAAAAGAAGAAATCATTTCACAAATGGTTTATTTGATACTGATGAGACCAGGCGCCTAGCATAGACAGGTATAAAAATAATGAAAATGATAGAAAGGATAGAAGAAGTGTCATTCAGGCACTTGTACCAAATATTCATTAGAGGACAATGGCAGAGTTGAGCTTTTGTACTTGAAGCAATGGGAAATGTGAAATGTACAAGATAAGATAAAATGGCAACAAGAACTGAACACTCTGCAAGTCAGCACACTTAAAAGGATTTGCTGTTAAAACTATGGGACAATCTTCAAACTTAAGGTCTTTAAAAATAAGGTTTTTCCCTGAGAAATCTAACTTTTCCAGAACTGGAAGTTAACGCAGTTACGTTTTTAGCTTCTCAAGGATCTTCCACCACATTTAGGTCAGGGCCTGGGTTTTTTGTTTCAAATCTCCTTCTCTGACTGCTATTGTCAGAGCGGCAAAGGACAAATTTGCAAGCAAGCTTTTAATGTTGGCACAATAGTTTTGTAGTCTGTCTTCACCACTAACAATGAAGCCTACTGTCAGCCATTTACCTGTTATCTTTCACATTTAAATGATTGATAAAGGAAATAAACTCTTTGCAACAGTCAAAGATTTGTTATTATCCTAAAAAGATATATCTTTTTATTAATGAAACAGATAAACTCAGATTGACTAGAAAACTAGCTACCTACAATCAAATGCTGTGACAAAAAATTACAAGAATCTAGCTAAACTTACATTATTCTATATTTATATCTTAAGGTGTTTAATTTTAAATATTTTCTGTGTCATATGATTGCAGCTATTATACAGATAATTGTTTCAATAACATGCATTTTCTGGTTTTGTTTTACAAATTTACCTTCTTTCTTTTTCAGAAGAACACAAAAATTCTTCAGCAATTGCTTTCACTAAGGGCAAAAGTAGCAGAGCTTCTTGGTTATAATACACATGCCAACTTTGTCCTGGAGGTAAACACTGCAAAGAGCACAGATCACGTAACAAGCTTCTTAGGTTTGTTCTTATTTATAACCAATAGTTTT
Source organism: Aegotheles bennettii (assembly GCA_013398125.1). Lineage (NCBI taxonomy): Eukaryota > Metazoa > Chordata > Aves > Caprimulgiformes > Aegothelidae > Aegotheles > Aegotheles bennettii. Next base: position 15,888 of record VZRW01007367.1, read on the forward strand.
ATATTTGGTGTGGCAACATGACTCCTCAGTGAAGATAAATGTAAATACACAATTGTATCACAGTGTCCATCATATTTAGTTTGTAAAGGAGCTCTCTGTTGCCTCTATTCTAGCATATATTCTTTTTTAGACTATAGCTGTGTAAGCACAATTGATCCAAAACAGGGAAGCATGAGACAAAAATCTGAAAATAACTGCTTTGTGACAGCCAATACAGTCAAGCAGTTATGTCTTTCTCTGTCCCAAAATGCAATTATCCCAGTTTAGAACCAGAATAACATGTGCAGCCTAAGCAATATTGTCAGTTCAAGAGGCTACGTCACAGTTGCAGCTTTTCATTCCTGTAGGTTAGCAGCAATTTTTTCTGTATCTGTAGCTTTGGTGTCTTTTTCTGCTATAACTGCATTAAGTATAATTAAAGATTACAGTATGTGATGATTCAACTTCCATAAGCTGAATTAAAAAAATAAATCTGGAATTATGATGTATGCAGTATATTATAGTTATTAAATCCAGACTTATATCTAGACTTAAAAAGCCCTCTAATGCTATTCAATCTGAAAACAGAGATATCTTGAAAATTTTAAGCTGAGCAGTTAGCGAATTTATAGTCATCCTGTTGACCTCAGTAAGCCTGCTACTGTGCATGGTTAACCTCTACTTTCTGGAATTACATAGTTCCACAGAATAGTATTTATTCCTTTACTAATGTGTCTTAACACCACTTAGGATTGTATATTGATATATTGTGTAAGCGCTCAAAAATTATTTAGTACAGCAACAAAGACTGTTTCGCGGTAGTGGTTATTTTGTGTTTATATATCAATAAAGAGGTTCAAATGCACCTCTTCTTTCACCTTAAATTCTGTCATTTCTCCTGTTACGGTGTGAGCTTAGCTCCATATTTGGTAATACCAATTATCCATGTATTTGTCAATGAATTTACACTTAATCTTGATCTATAATTAAATGTTAGAATTACCTGATCTTTTTAAGTGTACTTAAAGTATTTTGGACTCTTTTCTATCCTTTATATTTTTGTAATTCTAAATGGACATATATAATACTGTGTTTTTTTCATTTGTTTTGAAGCTGTCACACCTAATAACGTAGCATTTATTATGTTAACTAACTTTTCACAGTATGAGATCATATACTTTTCTATTCATAAATAGCATGTTTCATGGTAATTCTTGTAAGGGGAGAATGTGTATCAAATTAATTACTAGCTGTAATTTGGTTATTTTGATATATCCTCAGCTGAAAGCATGACAGTATGATTGGCTCTGCCTTGTTCATATATATTCATGTTTGAAATCAATGTTCATAAACCAGTCTTACAGCTAGGAAGAAAACCATTCTATCCTGTGAATTCTGGATTTGTATGCTAAAATTCTGAATTTAGCATAACATAAGCTGCAAGCAGTATTTCAGTCATGTAAAAGCACATAGCACCTTGCAGCCTATCTAGAGACAGGAGTGGAATTTCCTAAATTTTACACTCTACATACTGACAGTGAATATTAACCTGAATTATTAAGGAAGAAGTGTCTTATAGTCTAGAAATACTTACGAGAGAACAAGGTACAATATGTACTTTATAGGCGTTTCAGTAAGCTTAAATATTTCATATTCAGTATATTGGATTCATAATGCTATGACCCTTTCTTGCTCAAGAAAAGCTATGTTGGAAGAAATTGGGATCATAGAGGTTAATACTCAGTGGCTTTGGTAGTCTAGAAGCTAGCTGTTGTATAGGCAAGAACTCTTTTGTCTCTTGTTCTTTATAGGACTCTAGAAGTAGGTCATAACCTGTTTTAAAAGTATTGGAAGAAAATGTAGTATTTGAATTTTGTGTTGCAATTCCAGTAATAAACAGTGGTTGTAGTCTTTGGCTGTTTCTGCAGAAATGCATCAAGAGAATTGAGATTACATGAGGTAAAATCAAAGGCTTCAAGCAAAAGTGTCTCATGTTACTTTCCATTTCTGATGTCTTTGAGAAAGTCTAAATTTACCAAAACCCTTCACAGTACTACTAGGCCTATGTGGACTCCTGCATTGTTTGTAACATGCCCGCGATTAAAACTCCTTAAGACAAAAAAACAGACAGTTTGCTTGCTGTTAGTCAACAAAAGAAACACTCTAGCATCCACTCTAGGGACATAGTATATTTTATAGGAATACACACTATAGTAAGGAACGCAGAAGTTGATTCCAAGGCAATCTTTGTTTCAGATGATTTGAGTAAGAAGCTAAAGCCATTGGTTGAGGAAGAAAGAGAATTCATTCTATATTTGAAGAAAAAGGAGTGTCAAGAAAGAAACTTTGATTATGATGGAAGAATCAATGCGTGGGATCTTCATTATTATATGAACAAAATAGAAGAGCTGAAGTACTCCATAGATCATGAAAAGCTAAAGGAATACTTTCCAATTGAGGCTGTTACAGAAGGCTTACTGAATATTTACCAGAAGCTGCTGGGACTTGTATTTGAGCAAGTAGAAAGTGCTCACATTTGGCATGAGAGTGTTACGCTTTACACAGTAAAGGATAATTCAACAGGAGAAATGTTAGGGCAGTTCTATTTGGATCTTTACCCCAGGTAATTATTACCTAGTGTTTTACTTATGTGTTTAAAATAAAATTGGGTTTAGTAGGTTGCTGATGTGGTTGAAGTTAAATGCATTTGGAAGTAAATATTTGTCCCACTGACAAGGCAATATGTTCCTTAGGTTGTTCTCTGGACTGTTTTCAGGTTGTTTAAACTTTCTGCAGTGCTACTGCATTTCTTGCCTTATATTCAGTTTATGAAGCATTACTACTTTGTTCATTTTCTGTAGTATTGCTGTCTAGTCAGTTGTCTGTGGTTTTTTGCCTTTATGAACTTTTCTCCAGCCTAACTGTAGTCCTGTGTTTTACTTTTCATTTACATTGAAGTGTTACTCCAGTCTGTTTGGATATTCCTATCTGCCAAGTGTTTCTAGTTTCTCCCAGTTCCTTTTTACAATTTATATGTGTATTTTGTACCCTGTTGTCCAGACAGGAAAGAAAGTATCAAATAGATCAGGACCAAGAATAGATTCCTGTTGAGCACGCCTTGAAGTGTACTTACAGGTAGCTCTCCAGCTTGCTCTGGTAGCTATTTACAATATCATCTGTGTTCTGTCAGAGATCAAGAGACTAGACTGATTTGACAGGTTTTATACTCGGTCCTTTTTCACTGTTTCTCACTGGTTGTTTTTTTTATTATTATTCTTTAGCAATTTATAAATTGGCTGATACCCTTTTTTAATATAAAATTATTTAAGACTTCTCTGAGTTAAGATATTTAGGTTAGTCAATACAATAGTACATACATTGTTCTTTTTAACATAGGCACTTGTTATCCCCTTCACCCGTTTGCCTGCTCCCCCCTTTCTACATATCATGTGAATTGCTGAAGCTATTTCCTAGTAAGACTCTCCTGATTTAACTACCCAGTTAACTACTCAGGTTTAGGACAAAAAAATCAAAATACTTTTTCTTTAAACTTTTGGATCACATTGAAAATGCAATAAACTCTATTCTGTTGTTTCCTGTAATGAAATTAAAAATACTGCTTCAGAGGACAGAACATAGTCCTTCCTGTTGCAGCAGCAGTTTAAAATAGAATTGACATCTAAAGTATATACTTTCAGTATTTGAGTAGAGGTGAGATTCTTGTAAATGCTGCTGTGAATCTTAAACTGATGCAATGTAAGTACTGGGTTTTTTCCCCTTGTGGTCTTAACAGGATCTTAAACTTAGTGAGTCTTAGAAGTCATGAAAAGATTTAATTTCTTTTTGTAAATATTTAAAGAGACACTGACTGATTGTCCCTGTTCTTGAATAGGCTTTGCTGTTCTGGTGAGCAGGCTTGTGGTTTGAAGACAGTATTTGATGTATTTTCTTATACAGAGAGGGAAAGTATGGGCATGCAGCATGTTTTGGTCTCCAGCCCGGCTGTCTTCTCTCTGATGGCAGCAGAATGATGTCTGTAGCTGCTCTGGTAACCAATTTCACAAAGCCAGCATCAAATCACCCATCATTGCTACGACATGATGAAGTGAAGACTTACTTCCATGAATTTGGTCATGTGATGCATCAGATATGTGCACAGGTTAGTGACTTTTCAGTTCTAGTTTAAGACTTATTTCTTTCTTCACTGTCTTGAAGCAAAGTATAAGTCTGTTTTGGTGGTTTCCAATTTTAGTGAAGTACATATGCAGGTTTTTTTGTTTTTCAAAATTGCAGGTTGGGTGGTTTTTCTGTAGTTTTATTTAAAACGACAGCAATGGATACACCTTCTTATGAAAAACATTTTCACAGGAACATAAACTTTTGCATTTTCACCATGGAAGTACTGGTGAGGAGTGAACAGACCCATATGTAAGGTAAAGAAGGTGCTCAGTGGTGACTTCTGTTACAGCTGTCAGAGAGCTTTTTATTACTTCTTGGTAGGTATTAGAAGCAAACAAAGGTTGCTATACCTAGAAATGCAAATGATTTGTGAATCCAGATCACTTTCAGCATTTTGACATTTAGTACTCTTGAGAGCAATCACTTTTGACACCAAAAGTATTAAAACAGGTCTTGGCCGAGCTGTTGTGTGTTCTGCTCTCCTCTCTGACAGTAAGAGTTCTCATAATGACTACAAAGAACTGAAGCTAGTCTGCAGGTTTTGTATCAAGATGTCAATAAAGCTGTAAAATTGCTGGTTCATTTTTTACTTAAGTGTAAAATTGATTCTACCAGATGCTGATAATTTTATTATTGGCCTAATGAAAATTTTATGTTTCAGAGAGAAACAAGCCTCAGTATTCATTCACCAAAAAAATTCATTATCTACAGATACATGTACTTTGTGTAGCACTGCTTTAATCTTTTTTTCATCATTTAAGTGCCAAATAATAAAATCAGATAAATGTGACACACATTAGATTTTTATTTTTTACCTTGATTCTAGAGACTAGGAATGCAGAATAAAGTAACAAAGTCATAGAATTCCTTGTATTAAATCCAGAATTAACTGGTGTTCAAGCAAACTTCAAAACAAGTATCTAGACTTGCTCACATATTTTTGCATCATGTTAAAGGTAAAGATATAATGATTATTTGATCATCTTCACCCTAAGACAGGTGTGTTTGAGCTCAAAAATTAAGAAATAAACCCTGTTCTTGCTTTTAGACTCCCTAGAAGGTGCTTATAAATGAGACACATTCAGCATTGGTACAAAATTGACTGCAACATTTTGATAACCAATAAGGATGTGTCTGGGTGTTGCAGAGCCCCTTCTGGCAGCCCAAGCCAACAATTCCAATGCATAGGTACTTCACTTGCTATGGAATTGCACACAAGTCAGGCAGACCTGCTTTCCAGTTGCTTCCACCACTGCTGAGGTGGTTTCTGTGTGCATAACTACCATGCTTACTGCTGCTGTATTTATGTAAATTGTTATTTGTGCACCTGCAAATAACTTACTAGTCCCACATAAGAACATCCCGTCCTCTGGGATTTGTGTGTGCAAAGCACTATCTTGTTTCATGTGATGATTTGTTTAAGCATGTTAAGACTTGACATTTAAAGGGTATGTGGGGGTTGGGCTGGATGGGAATCTGTGAGCTGCTGGTAAGTCAGCTTTTGCAGACTTATAATCCTTGTAATGTACTGGGGGTCTGCTGAAAAGTAAGGTATCATGGCAGGGAGGGGATCTGTTTATCCTGTTAGGAAAGGAGAGCTGTTCAAGTACCTGAATCAAATGTCTTAATGTTTTTTATTAGCATGGTGCATTTGCGTATGGGTAAATGAGGATATCTGGAAGCCAACAAGCTCTTGCACTCCTCTTGCCTTTTGCTGTAGCCACTTCTATCACCATTTCTTCCCAGCTGATGCTTCGTAGCTTTTCTTCATAGCTGCTATTTAGCAAGTACAGTAAGAAGGACCATCCCCTTGCAACTAGGGATTTGAGTAACCCACAAGTGTAAATGAAGGCAAATGTTTTGCTCCTTTTCTGCTGTTTTTTTTTAATATATATAACCCTGCAAGCAAGTAAGCTCAAAAGCCAGTACTCCTGTGGGCATTTATTCACTGATGGAGAATGGAACCAAAGAATATCTACAGCTCTTAGAGAAGGCATTTGGATAACTAAGAATTCTCTTTTTCTTTTAGCACTTGAAATGTTTTGTTAGAATGTTGCTGAGAAGTGAAGAACAATAAAATTGGGTTGGCAAGAGATGATAGACTTACTACAGGGCAAGTTTAGAGTGAGACTAAATAATTTCTGTTGTTATTTGAACAACAGTCTTTCAAAAGTGACTGTTTCTTTTTAGAAAATATTTTGGGTTTGGAATATATTTTAATGAAGATTTTTAACCGTACAAAACTTTTCTTCCAAATTAGTACCTGGGAGGGCTTTTTAAACTTGAAGTGATTGACAATACTACAGTAAAAAATAAAAAGCTGTAATATGCTTGACTTTCAGAAAAAAGATTTTTCTATTGGTGATTGAGTGTCAGATTTGGAGATCTTCCATGGATAAAGTTGCTAGGATTCATTAATTTCACGCAATATATTACTGTGCTATATGCAGATTTGTGCTGTATGTTAACCATATGCCTTATGAATGAAGACAGGACAAAGCATAATAGAATAAGTTAGGCAAATAAAATCTTTGAATCGGTGCAGTAGACTGTAATACAATAAGTTATTCTTTAAGTCTGTAATTACAAAGTTTATTATTTTACTTTAGTGTAATGTAATAAAATTTTACAACTTACAAATTACATCATTGTCATATGACAGCAAGGAATCATTTGTATTGCTGTCATAACCTAAAAGATAAAAATCAATGCTGAGAAAACTGAAATACTGTTTCACACCAGTAGAGAATTCAGTAAATTCTGTTTAATCTATTTTGTTGGTTGGTAGTAGTCCTATATCTGATTTTTTTTTTGCCCTCCTTTCTTAAATATTATTATTGTTGTTATTATTTATTTATTTATTAACATGTTCAAATTATTTGTTATGCTGTGATTAACACTGAAATTTCAGCACCTGAAAGTTTATATTCTGCTAGAAATCCTGGCTTCTATTTTCTTTTAATACAATGGCTTTCCCTTTTAGACTGATTTTGCTAGGTTTAGTGGGACTAATGTGGAAACAGACTTTGTGGAAGTACCTTCACAAATGTTTGAGAACTGGGTGTGGGAAAAAGAACCACTACAGCAACTGTCAAGACACTATAAAGATGAGAGCCATGTTGGAGACACACTCCTTGAGAAACTTGCTGCCTCTAGACTGGCTAATACAGGTATCTCTCTCCCTTTCTCCCCACAGTATATTTATAAAAATACATAATTTAAAAAATGGGTGGACAACATTAAAAACAAACATAGCAAGACCATTACATTTTTTCTGTGTGAACACTTATCACTGCCTTTCTGGGTTTATTTCCGTGAGTACAACCATTAATAAAGGCTGTGATGGCAGGTGCCACTATTTGCAGGAACAGCAGCAGCTCTGATTTTCCAGGCTACCCACAGAACTAATATACCTTTGCATTCCTCTCCATGTGACTTTTTAACCTACCAACTTTGGTCATATAAAACTGGGGCTGGAGGGGAACATCCTGGATTTTCTCTTGTTTTGTTTTGTTTTGTTTTTTTCTGGTAGCCCAGGGAAGACACTGCGCATGAATACAATATCAGATTTTTCTACATGTATAATCTACATTTGATTTGCACATAACACTTGACAGACATGAAAGTTGCTTGCAAATTTACTGAACATACATAGCATATCCCAGACAGAAGTGTTGTAGCCCTGTATTGCTCAAACAGCCTCTTAGCTTCTCAGTCCAGAACCGTAAGTCCCTGTTCTCTACTTCCTAGCAGATATATCACCTTCCCAAACTGAGGTCCCAATTCTCTTCTCCTTCCACATCTTCTACCACCTTACATGTATCTCCAAACTGAGATTGTAGTTTCGTTTCATTACCTATCATCTCGTAGTTATTCTGGCACTTTCACCCCTCTGTCCCTGTAATTAGGACTCTTCCAGTAACAGTTTTGCCCATTTATGGTACAATTTGTCATTAAGCCACTGGAGCAATTCAGATGAAAATGATGTATCTACAAGTGTTTTCCATGGTTAAAATCCTAATAATTTTAGGATGCATGTTGAGATCTTTGAATGAAAGGTGCTAAAGAAACACCAACTGCTTTGATGCTAATTAATTAAATGTTCTTACTCTATTAGGCTTTTTAACCCTCTGTCAGATTGTTTTGAGCAAAGTTGACCAAGCACTGCATACAAAGCCATCTGTCGACCCAGCAGATGAATACGCTAAGTACTGTATGGAGATTCTAGGAATTCCTGCCACCCCAGGTATGCCACTATGAAGCTTTTATACAGCGTGTGCAAATGGTTTGATTAAACATGCCTTTCTTTCCCAATAATGCTTGGCATAAAAAAACCCTGAGTTGTTGTTTACAAAAGAATCAACTTTATGAAGCTGAAGTAGTTGTTTGGGCCGATCTTACTGATCTCTTCTGAAGGAAGATTAAGGTAAATATAAAACTTAACCTTTTGCAGGTTATATTTTAGAGTGATGTGATGTAATTTAGATGTTCTGTCACATCCATGTGGATGTTTACCTAGCCTAAAATGGGAAATTTGGTTTCCTTTATAGTCAGCAGAATATGGCCAATACTTTGAGACATACTCAGACCCTTTGTTAGAAATTTTGAAGAAGTTGATATAAATTCCTTATTAATTCTTAAAATTGAAGCACTATATATATCAGAGAAATAACTGCATTTTATTTGAATAAATTAATGTGAATCTACTTTTCAAGGAACGAACATGCCAGCTACTTTTGGACATCTGGCAGGTGGTTATGATGGTCAGTACTATGGATACCTGTGGAGTGAAGTGTTTTCCATGGACATTTTTTATAGCTGCTTTAAGCAAGAAGGAATAATGAATCCAAAGGTGGGTGATGAATACTTTTTAATAAAGACTTGTGTTGCACGTTGTCTCTGAAACCACATTTATTGCAACCATGATCCGTAGGTATCATATCTCAAGTACTTGTTCTGTACCAGTCAAGTTTAGATCAACAAGAAAAAGGTGTATAAGTAACTTAATTACATTAGAAAATAATCTTAAAATTTCCAAGACCACTTGTATTTTAATACAATTCTTACATTGCTGTATATTTAACATTGTGACACTTTTAAGACATTGTGTCTCATGACTAATGACTGCCTCTTTAATTTTTTACTAAGAAAAAAGTGTTCCTCCAGTGCAAGAGCAGAGGCATATCCTTCTGCTGTAAAAGCTGTGTCATAATGGTGCTCTATTTCCATTAAGAGTTCCTCAGGTGTCTGGTACTTTCCTGTAGGTACTATTCAGAAAACTGTTTATTTTGAGCTTTCTCTTTCACAGCACAGCATAACTTGCAAATTTTTTCCTGTTTAGTTTTCCTCCCAAATGTCTTTTGAAGTACAAATCATTGACAAATCAAATCATTGAGGTTCTAGATTTACTGGGCTTTTTTTACTTCATGTAATTCTCCAGCCTCCTCTGCCTCTAGCGGAAAGAAAAGAGGGTGATGTAGTTAGTAGTCATGCTAATTCTGGCAACATTTTTTATTTTTTGAAGATTATTGTATTAGACTTGTGAGTTGAGATGCTGCAGTTCTATCATGGCAAAGACTTTTTTAGTTTTCCTGATTCTCTTATCTGTCTTCTGGATTCACCAGCCAGTACTAGTTCTTCCCTTCAGTAAATGTATGCAAGAGAGAAGTAAAGGAGAGAGTAGAAAGTGCTTGATTTTCCTGTTCCTCTCCTGGAATTAGTTTTCATTCCTCCCTTTCCATATCACAGCAACCAGAACATTTTAGAACTGTCCCTCCCTCTAGAGGGTGGAGAAATAAACAAGTTGCACTTTAACCTGGACAAAGAGAGGAGTCCAAAGAGAAGATGGGGTAGGTGCTAAAAAACTGAGGCAGTGGCTAGGCAAATAAAATCTAAAAGGGCTTTTATGAAGAAAAACAGCAAACTGAATGGTTTAAGAGGCGGAGAAAGGTTTGGAAGTCAAGGTTGATTTTGAAGTGCTTGGGATTCATGACAGACACATGTGGAAATAAGCATACCTGCTTATTCAATGGGAATGTTTTCACTCATAAATGAGAGCAGCAGAGAAGAAATGGCAAGTTAAGTGAGGGAATAAAATAACTTTTTAATAAAATGCTATTCAAATGGATCTTAAAAATGGCATTTGGGGACAGACTTGCTGGGTTTTTTAACTGTTGGCATTTGCGAGAGATGGGTAAGGGTGACTGATGCCAGGCTTGCGGTACTTTGTATCCGTTCTCTGTTCTGACCCATGCACACCCCTCCAGAATCATCACAGGCCTTTTTTTCTGGGTGATTGTATAGTCAAAACCCTCAGCTATAATTTCCTAGAATCGCTCTGTGACCTTTACTTCTCCTTGAGGGATGAAAGTGCCTTTTATTCTTTTTTTTTTTTTTGTGGGGATTTTGGTTTTCTTTGTCTGTGTATTGGAGTCTTGGAGAATAAATTTATTAATTATGCTAGGAGTGAATATTTGCTATGGTTCACCTAAAAGGAAACTAGTGCCTCTTTTAATATGAAGCCTGCTATCCAGGCTAAGTGAGGAAAAATGATTTTGTGTGTCTGTGTAATTTGCTCTCTAGAATACACATGCATACACACGCTTTGCTTGAATGCTGATATAACTTTGGGGGTAACTGTGGAGATTTTCCCTTCTTCAGAGTAATGCTGTCTTCTCAAATTGGTTCTATTTCAACTTGTTTTTCTTATTTGCATTCATGTAAGTGTAAAAGAGTTCCACAGGATAAGGCAAACAATCTTTTGTAAACAAATACTGAACACTAGTATGATTTTTGTAGTTACTCATACTTCATTGTATCTAGATTTAGACTAGTCTTCAGAACAGCAGGAAAGGAAAACAGTTATGGTATTATGACTATGACTTACAGAAATTCAGCCTAGCTCTTCCTGTTAGACTGAAACCTCTCCTGTTTTGAGCAACAGTTACAGAAACTAGTTTCAAAGACAGTATCTATAAAAATTCTTCAGCAAACTACTGACTTAATGGTTGTCAAACTCCCCAGTTCTTGCACATTATCTGAAATAATGTCTCCCTAGAACTGAGCAATGTTCTGGCTCTGGAGGGAGCAGTAAAGACTCAAGTCTACTCAAATAACACTTTTAAACTACAAGGAATATTTGCTGCTCATGGTCAGGAAACTAACACAAATAGTGATGTATAAGCAATGCCTCAGTGATTTTTTTTAATTTTTTTCATTTTATATTTTCCCAGCTGTAATTCAGACAATGTGATTGGTAATGCAGTTAAGTCATGGAAGTCTACCAGTTAAAACAACCTATGCCTGTTTTGGCAGTACAGCTATCAGGAGGTGGTGCGGTCCTGTAATCTCATAGCTTTGACATGTGGGGGAAGTATATATACATTGACTAAAAGCAAGAACGTTTTCTCTAATCAGAAGCATCTGGGACACCTGCATGCCCAAATATCTCAGAAGCCCAAAATTCTCCAGATATGTTCTTTGAAATATGACCTCCTGTTAAGAAAGTCCTCATTACTTACTGGTCTCAGAAGCTTGATTCAATCTTTGCAAAGGAATCCAAGTAGTAAGGTTTCCTTCTAGAAATAAAACCTGAGTTAAATCCTCATCACTTTAAGATACTTTAATAGGCAGGTTAGATGTGTTTGTATGTATTGTATATGGTACTGTGCATCTAATGTGCCATGTCATTTCCTAATGGTATATTTAGCTCTGAACTATCATCTCTGTTCTCCAAACAGAGATTAAAGAAAGAGAAATCATCAGTTAAGAGAGAATGGATGTTAGGTTTCCTTTTCCTGCCAGTCAGTCATGGGGATAATCCATCACCGAAGGTTGTGTGGAGGTTGTGCATGTGTTGTGCTCCATAGAATGTCTTCCAGACAAGTTGTGATTGTAGTTTCCCGAACAGTGTAAAACCATGAGAAAAATTATTTCTTTGAAAATAGATTAAATTTCTGCTCTTTTGAGTTGTTCCAGCAGGTCTAAATTATACTTGTGGTTTATCCTGAAATGGTATTAAGAAAATCTGGAAGGAGGGAAGGTGTTTAGTCATGAGCAGATTTTTAAATATGCAACAAATACAGAAAACAGGCAGTTTGCAAGATATGAAATATTCATTCTGATTTACTTTTTATCAGGCTGGGATGAAATACAGAAACCTGATTTTGAAACCTGGAGGATCTTTGGATGGGATGGATATGCTACAAAATTTCTTGGAGCGCAAACCAAGCCAGAGAGCTTTCCTATTGAGTAAGGGATTATATGTTCAATAAAATTATGGTTCCTTTGTGATGGCATACAAGTATGGAATGAGCTGGAAATGTCAGAGTATTTCACATCTGAACTATGTATCACTTTTTGGGGATATTAGATTACTTTTTGGGGATATTGGATCATCACTTTTTGGGGATATTGTACCACTTTTTGATGATTTTTTAAATTGTATAAATAAGTGTGATTTCTAAAAATTGGATAGGACTGCAAAATTTGACACATCAGGGGGAAAAATTCTGAGTTGTACAGAAGCTGGGGAAAGGTGAATTTTTTTGATTTCTATGAAATAATACTAATCAGTATTGGGAGTTGATGCTATGTTTCTCTTTTAATGGATGCACTTAAACTATGTCTTGTGAACGAATTTTGAAACTGGAGGGGTAAAAAAGGATTCTAACAGCAATAAAAGAAACAGATTCATCCTTACTCTGTATGCTTCTATTGTATTGATGGCTCACTGATGTCTTTCATGAAGAGGAAATCTGTTTGAAGACTGAGAATATGCCCCAGACAGTTTTATAGCAGAGATACTTGTGTGATACTTTTGGACTTCATTCGGATGCATGTTAAATTATTGCATCATTTATAAACTGATACAGTATAACTAAAAAGGAAAAAACCCATTTTTGTCCCTTCATTGAGAAAAAACAGCCTTGGCAGTTCTTCCACCACTTGATTTTGTTTGTTGATGATCACGAATCAGGTCTTTGTTTTCTGAATTATATTAACACTGTCACTGAAAACTTATACTTGAGCAATTATACTGGTTTGAGTTGGTTTGTGAAGTATTTTGAGATCCGTATAAGGAAAGAAGGGAAGCAGATGTCCTAGGTAGGAATGGTACAAATTAGTCCAAGTTTTTCCTGTTCCTTCCCAGTGTGTCATGCAGAGATGCTAAAAAAAAGCTTCATAGATTTAATGATTTCAGCTGTGGGAGTGTGAGAGTAATCAAGGAATTATTTTGCAGTTTTTCTGCAAGATCAGGGAAAATGAGTCTTACAAACCAACTCTACACTACCCAAATAAAACTGCTAATTCAAGCGCACTTTTCTTGTCCTTAGATAGCATACCTTACTTTGGTTTTGGTATTATAACATGTATATGAACAAACTTCAATTTTGGTTACTAGCTAATATATTTTGGACATTTGAAACATAGCTGTAAGCATGGTTGGTATTTTTATTTGTTCACACACAAAGAAACTGTGCCTGGGTCAACTCAAAAGACTTCCTCTTTTTCTAACAAAAGAAAACTGAAAGCATTCACTTTAGGTCAAATCTATGTGTTTCTGGGGGAAAAAAACCCCACAATTGTGAATATACAAAGTGATATTTCCCAAAAACAAATCTGCAAATCTGAGCAATGGAACCTTTTTTAAGAAGCAAAATGCAGTTTTTTATTTTACAGCTGGTTAAGCAGATTTCCACATGAGGGAGACCTTACTCTCAATAAACCAGCAGTCTCAGACCAAGGTAGATGATTGCAAATGTAATAATTATAAACAAAAATATGTCATCATAAAAAGTTATGTGATTACTTAAAAGTTAGATTTATGACTATACTGGTGCTAATGATGATAATTTATTTTCCTGTTCTTTATGGAGTGTTATATAGTATATTGTAACTGAGAGATGAAGTGCAGGAGAATGTGTCTGCTATTACATGTATGTGAAAATGCCTACGTGATTGTACATTTATGTTAGCATCAGTTATATATCCATGTGTGTAGAGAGGAAAAATCCTAAACTACATTGTGACCACAAATGAAAGTGATATGTTCTATATCTATCCCAAATAACAGAACTTTTTCTGAAGTGTTTTTGTAGAAGCCAGTTCCCTCAAGTCTGCATCAGTCAATAATTAAGGCATATCATCTTATGTCTAAAACTGAACTCAACACAAAAGACTAATGTGTATGTTCTGAAGTGCTTCTGAACCATCTTAATGTGGTAATGTGTCAAATGTGTCTAACTTTTATATTGGTTTCATGGAGCCTTCTGGGTCAAATTGGAGTTGGACTAGATGACCTTCAAAGGTACCTTCTGACTTCCAATAGGGGGTGATTACTGACAGGGTTTAGAGAGACTAGATACGAGTAGGTTATGTGGTAGCACAAATCAAAGGAAGAGGAAGGAAGGCAGTAGGTGGAAGGATGAAGTTTGAGATGGGTGTTTTGACAATAGTTGTAGAAGTGTTGGATTGGATGTCAGAGGCAGACAGCAGGAAAGACAGTAGCTTAATGCATACTGATTTATAGAAGACTATTGAATGCTTTTCATTGTTTTATGAATTAGAAACAAGACATGCTTGTCTATGGATAGATTTCTTAATCTTACTGGCATGTCAAAGAACATGAGATTATGCACCAGCTTCTTACTTGAATACTTGTGCTTCTTCCTGACATCTGGAGATCAATTTTTGGCTCACCACTATTTTCTTCATGAATATATTTTAAATAATATTTTCCCATGGTGGAAGGAAAGGAAGTGTCGTGTTATGGGGGAAGTTCAGTTTGTGGGGCCCATGCTGCAAATCTTGTCTAGCTAATCATCATAAGCCATTCTAAAACATGTAGATGATACAAAAGACAAGGACACCAAACAACAATCAGTCTATTTTAGACCTAATTAAGATAAATAAAGAAAAACTAATTAAACTAATTAGAAGTTAGTTGTTGCCTAGAAACCAATAATTATGACCTAATTTTGTTCAGTATTGATTAACAGAGGATAGACTCAACCAATACTTGCTTGCACTATACTCCTGACAAATTTAAAAGGCTAAAGATATCAGTGCTAAAAGAACCATTGAGTAAAATTATTGGAAGAAAAATTGGGAATGGGTAGTGGTATGTCTTTAAAATTCAATTGGCCAAAATCCCACAACTTCACAGCTTAAAAATTTTAGAGAACAATTCTGTTTAAGAACCAATCTGTTCACCAGTAAAAATAGTAATTAAAAATAAAGCAGAAGTAGAGGGTCAGGAGTAGAAAGTACTTATGAAATGAGGAATTGTAAAGTGTCAAATTATGAGGAATGCTAAAATTGCGAAGAAAAAAAAATGGATGAAAGGATTATAGGCAGTAAGATGTATAACGATATATTAAGAACTAATAGTCCCATTGTGTTACAGACCCTATAGTAGATGGAAATGATAACATTACAAATGACAAAGACAATTCTTAATTACTGTTTCTCTTCTGCATTTAGCAGAGAAGAAGCAACACCATATAATCATATCATATATGAAAACAATGGGGTACTTTCCAGTCCATTATTAAGTGAGGAGGATATTAAGCAACACGTACTAAGAATAAACATTTTTACATGAGGAGGATTGAATAACTTGCACTCTGCTAACCTGCAAGAATTGGTGGTGTGGGATTTTTCCCCAGTGCTATTAATCTTGGGATACTGGGCATATGTTGTTGTACTAGAACAGTGCTAATGAGTTCCAGTGTTCAAATAGAGCAAATAGGTGACTATTGATCGCCTAGCTTCTAATCTGTCTTCAGCAAAACAGTGGGAAAGAATAAATACGGTTCCAATGCTGAGGAATTAAATAATGAGTGTAATTCATACAGTGCAAATGATTTTATGAAAAACAAGATTTGTCAGATGCTTCTGATATCGTTTACGGCCGTTGCGAGTCTGATGAAGGTGGTTTTAGAGGAAGTTATGTAAGGGGTATTTGACTTAGTGCTGTATATTTTCTTTTGAAATAATACCATATGGTATCAATAGGGAATATGTAGAATGAAATGGGTGGTGGTAGACAGCTGGTGGTAGAAATGGGGGTGCTGCTTGATAGCCGGCTGAACATGAGCCAGCAGTGTGCCCAGTTGGCCAAGAAGGCCAACAGCATCCTGGGCTGTATCAGGAATAGTGTGGCCAGCGGGAGTAGGGAAGTGATTGTCCCCCTGTACTCAGCACTGGTGGGGCTGCACCTGGAATACTGCGTTCAGTTCTGGACCCCTGGCTACAAGAGGGACATTGAGGTACTGTAGCAGGTCCAGAGAAGGGCAGCTAAGCTGGTGAAGGGCCATGAGCACAGGGCTATGAGGAGCGGCTGAGGGAGCTGGGGTTGTTTAGCCTGGAGGAGGCTCAGGGAAGATCTTATCACTCTCTGCAACTACCTGAAAGGGGGTTGGAGGGGTTGGTCAGTCTTTTCTCCCAAGTGATGAGCGATAGGACAAGAGGGAATGGCCTCAAGTTGCACCAGGGGAAGTTCAGGCTGGATATTAGAAAAAAATTTTTTATGGAAAGGGTGGTCAGGCTGCCCAGGGAAGTGGTGGAATAACCATCCCTGAAGGCATTTAAAAAGTGTTTGGATGCGGCCCTTGGGGACATGGTTTAATGGTGGGCTGGGCAGTCCTGGTTTGATAGTTGGGCTCGATGATCTTGAAGGTCTTTTCCAACTGAAGCGATTCTATGATTTCTATGAATTAAGAACAGCTAACTGTTCAGAGTGTACTTGTTGATGTAGAGTTACCATTGAACATGGTTCAGTGACCTAAGTGCTTCAGGGACCTGTAGAGTCCAGCAGTATAAAATCACTGGTGATTTTCTAGCAAGTGACTAGAAAAAGCAGTCACACAGAGTTCTTTGGATTGTTTGAAAGCTTTGAGCGTTCAGCCTAAAAATTTCTGTAGCATGGACAAAGTAACGTGTAACTAAAATGTGGGTTAAAACTACAGCCTGGTGGACTGTTTTCTAAGAAGAACTGACTTCTGAAAGTATCTAGAGGTTGGTTATAGTAGTCAGTTCAATCTGAATTGCTCTGACACTATAGTAAAAATGGTTAAGCAATTTCATGATAGATGAGTGCGAGAATATTGTGTAAGAGTAAGTTACTGATGCTGCTTCTGTATACCACAGCAATAAAATGAGCGCAGCAATTGCATGCAGTTTTGATATCCTGGTTTTTAACTGGGGCTAGTAGGACTTGTTATTCCAAATAAACAGGTGGTTCTGTGTGTAGAGTTAAGCTGTGGAACTCCTTGTCAAGGATAATGTAGAGGTGTTAAGTTTACGTAGATTCAAAATAAAACTCAACAAGTTCCAGTCTTAGAAGAGAAGCCAGTGGAAGGTATTTAAATACATAAACCTCTTTTCATCCCCAGGAAGTCCCTGCAAAGTAGAGGGTGGAGGTCAGAAAAATATGGAAGGAAATATCACATATGGTAGCCCTATTCATACTTCTTCTAGGCATCTATTTTTAGCCACTGCTAGAGACAGGATACTGTATCAGATCAACCTGCTGTTTGATCCAGGATGGAAACTGGAGAAGGAGTGGAAGAGAGCTGCCTCAGAGCTTACATGAGAGCTGGAGAACTTTTCAAAGACAGACCTTTAAAAGTTTCATCTTTTCAGCTTAACAGAAATGAAAAAAAAAAAAATCTGTGATGACCTTATTGTAGTCTCTAGGTATTGCCATTACATATTAAAGCTATTTAGTAGGAGAATGTCACCTGGAAGCTAAGGCCAGTCATTTCAAAAAGAAAATAACAACCTTTTCAACAGTGAGATTAACCACTGGGCCAAACTGTTCAGAAAATTAGTAGAGTTGCCTGTTGTTAATGTCTTCAAAACAAGGCAAGTGAAAGCTCTTGGAGGATGTATGCTTTCACCAAACTGTGGCAACTGTCAAACAAGTCTCTCAGATTTGAAAATGTAAGCAAGGATGCCTACTTATCTCCTTATGCTCTACTTACTGGGGATGATAGCATCTCCATTTTGATTAGAGACCCTGTATTCAAGTGCTGTAAATGAAGGGGAGAAAAAAAAAGGAGAATAATGTTCCACCAGAAAGATAGAAGATACTTGGTATGACTGCAAAAGATGTGAATATGAATAGGAAGAGCTCACTAATGTGATGATAAAATTTCCCTTCACTGAACTAACTGTATAACTCTAACTTTTCACCAGAAAACACAAATATGAATGCATCATTTATTATATATGCAAATATAAAATTGTCAGTATTCAGCATCTATTATAAAAAGAGGCACATAAAGCACTGGAGTAATATTCATATGGGGGAAGCAACAATGTTTCAGATTCTTTTGTGCTGATTAGTACAATTTCATTGACCAAAATGCCAAAAAAGAATTGCTATGAAAAGGATAATTTACTTTGCATGCTTTCTGCCAGATTCAACATGCACACCAAAATGTGTTCAAGTCCACCGCTCCTTTGAGAGCACTTGAGCAAATGCTCTGCTGATTAAAGAGCCTTAAATTCTAAGCCTTGTAATTCATTGTTTTTGGCAAGGAAACTGATGAGCTTGGGTGAAGATAGTTGGAGCCCTTTATGCTGGGCATTACAGACACTAATGCTACTAGTTTCACAGGTCTTAGGTGCCAGTGCTGTTGTGGTTGCTGGTGAGGGATTAGATCATAGGTTTCAGAAAAAAATATGTCCCTGACATGGAGAGAAATATTATCTGTTTAAAATACATTTCACAAGGACACAATGTACTTGTTACACTAGAAAACACAGGGCACAAAGTACGTTGTTTTTTTAATTATATGTGCACAGTCCACTGAGAACATAGAGGAAATAATGAGATACTATCTAGATAATCTTTTCTACAACACTGATTCATGTGCAATGATTTACTGTAGCTCACAATCTAGAGTCTGTGTCTTAGATTTACGATCTAGAAAAATTGTTCAAGTCAGTCCCCTTGCAGATTGTTCCTTATGCATTAGCATTAGGGAGCTGCCTCCCACCTCCTTATCTGCTGCCAGGAAATCAGTCTGAGGGCACATGAGGGACAAGCTGCATTTCCACAGTCCTGCTAGTTTATTTTGCTGTAGCCTGAGCTGGTTAGCAGCTGTTGTTACAGTCTGCCCAACTTCAACCCTGTGGTTGTGGCCTGGAGGGAACTCTTGCGTGAGAAAAAATGGCTCATTTTCAGTTGAGCCTACTTTAAGCTGTGGCATTTTCAAGCATTTCAAGGGATTTCAGAGATTTTTAGATATATAACCATAGCAAGTTTTTACTCAACTGTGGATTCTTAGAGGTATGTAATCTGGGTAAACATAGGTATATCTTCACGAGAATAGCAAAACCAACGTTTTGAAACAAAATTTTTCTCTGCCAAATTTCAAATCCTACTCTAAAACATGCATAACAGGGTAATTATTTTTAATTATTGAAATATGCATAATACTTTGCTTTGATTTCAGAAGCAGCCAAAATAATTTGGCTGAAATTTTCCTCACCAAAAGCAGCCTGGGAAGTATATTCAGCATGGAGAGTTTCTGCTCAAACAGTTAGTTTAGCAAATTTAAAAGCAATTGAAAACAGGTTATTATCATAGGAAGTGCTGGGCAGCCTAAATTGCTGGCAGGTCTACAAGCCCAAACTATAAATTACCACATATAGAAAGTAACCTGTAAGTGTAGGATGATAATTTATAAAAGTAGGTGGAGAAAGAGTTTATTAATATGGTTTGTCAGAGTTGGTACTGGTTAAAGTGTTTTGATATTTTTAATGTTGACATGTATTTTTAGTTTTAGCTCTGGATTTAATGACATGATTTTTTTTCCCCAACGTTTATTTCATCAGGTGGTTTTGTATCATTTAGGTTTTGGTCACTGGTAGGACATGTTGAAAAATTCCCTAAGACTTTTCACTGAAATATTAGTGGAGAAAATTTTTAATTTTTTAATTGAAATGCATACAGAAATATTCCTTTCCTTAAAAAGCAGAGTTATTATAGAATGGTCAAGTTTAGAGTTAAGTTTTACTCTAACATGCCTAAAATGTGTTTTCAGGTGGCTGTTGTGTGGAAATGAATCTTCAGCAGGGATTCACTGATACATGTCTGCAAAAAGTCAGTGGAGCTATGTTAAGTGAGCTGTCTAGACAGCTTGCATTAACAGAATAAATGAACTATGAGGATCATCAAATATTTAAATGTCTGCTAAGGTAACTTTCTGGTTAACTTTAAAAAGAGAAAGTACTGTGTTTTGCACAAACATTCACATTTCAAACAATGGTAGGCTCAAAGGTTGAATGAAGAAGCTAGAACTAGCTCCCAGAAGTGATCCCAGAACACAATACACCAAGTCAGAATTGGTAGTTACTGGTAAGCACAGCTATTGACAAGCCTGCTGCTGCAAGTTAAATGGACTAGATATCCATGTGGCTTCTCCTCAATGTCTAGCACTTGGAGATATCGATAGAAGGAGGTCAGGCTGGCAGGTGCAAATGCAGATGCCACACATTAAGGAAGGAGCCAAAAGCAGGAAAGCAACTTGACAAATGACAACAACCTGTACTTCTTGGGAAGATGTGTTGAAATGAAAAGTGGGATGACACTTGGTAATTATAGGAGTAAACAGGAAGGTGACTGTAGTCTTCAACTTCAGAGTTAATCCTTCCTTGATAAGTGAAATCTGATACCATGGTGTTTTAAAAGTGGAAATGTGTCACCAGAAGTATGAACTAGAGTAAATGAGAAAGAAAACTGTGTTTATAAAACTGTAAGAAAACTGTGTTTATAAACAAGACAAAAATAAGAGATTGATCTTATAATTATTTATTGCTGTGGGAGGATGGAAGAAAGGAATTCAACTTTATTGAAACACTTGTTTTGTTTCCAGATGTATAATAAGATCTTTAATCTTATTTATCCTGATGTAATGTAATATATCAGATAACCTTCTCCAGTTGTTCCAGAGGCACTGCATCATAACAGATCTGGGTTGTCCAGTGTGATTAAAGGAAGGTAGAAATAGTTCTGTTCCTGCTGCCAAAAATCTTGCTGAGATTGTATTGATGAAATTTGTGGTGCTGAACAAGAGTGCAATGCCATGCGGTCTGCTGCAGGAAGGCAAGTGCCCTCACTGAGTTATTTCATACAGTGGTTTCCCAAGTTGCTCACAGCAATTTAAAAATAAATTAACACTGAAATCTGTGGTCTCATTTGGACTCCCTTAGTAAGTTTAAACCTCTTTTGCATATTGTCTGATAGATGTATATTTTTAATTTCTTTTTTAATGCTTCCTATTTCAGAGGTTGGATAGATATACTGCTAATTAAACCAAAATAAGGTCTTCATATACTTCCCACACTGCATGTAATCTTGAATTTTCAAGTACACTTTTATAAACCAAGCTCCATTATTTAGTTGTGTAGTTTTGCATTATAAGGAGATATATAGTTTAATGGTATCTTTATAAAAATCAGGTTTAGGTTGGCCTGTCTTTTGGGACTGTGTTTTAGTACTACCAATGTAATTGCTATATAGATTATTTACACTCATTTCAGACAGACAAAGATTATGAAGAGTTAAATTCCTGTATTGCCATTGCATTAGTTACTTCAAAGGTATCACTGAAACTATGATTCCACCATGCTTCAAAAGTATGGAGATGTTAATAAGCAGCAATTACGAAAGTTTGCTATTAGCTGCTCACAATGTAAATATTTCTTTATGATGCTGACATGTGAGTTTCTGTAAAAGATGAGTGTTCCATTTTGCTTTTCAGCATGCACATAAAGATTTGCCAGGTATATCTGAAAACACAGCTCACGTTTTCAGTGTAAGCAAGAGTACTAGGCTTTCAGTCTGTCATGCTCTGTGCATGTATTTGTACAATGAGTTGAGAAATGACTCTTGCAGAGTTTTTCCTGTTCGTTTGGCTGGACTGAACAATGTTTTTTCTAGAGTGAGTTGGGATAGCAGGTAGCAGAGACATAATTCTGCTCCTGTTTTAGTCAATAAGAATTTTACCACAGAAACAATGGCTGGATAAGGCCTTTTGTGTAAAAAAGTTCAGTCCTGGAAAGTAGTTTCCTATCCTATAGTTAAGAAAGCAGCTCACAAAGATGCTGCATATCAGCAGAGATATTTATAAATACAGGCTTTAATAATACGCAAGCCAGACATGTAAATCTGTAAATTTTTGCAAATCTGCATGAGAACATTTTAAGTTGTGAGCTCAGACTTTTTATGCCTCAGACGTCTCTATCGTGACCCTATCTGGCTGATTGTCCTGGTCAGAGTGCAATGCAAATGCTACTGCACTTTGCAGTGTCCTAAACAGCATGTTTAATGGCAATTTGGGCAATCCTGCAGCACTGTGCCATGGAGACTGTCCCGACACAGGCAAAGATTCCGCAGGGAAAAGAAGGAAGGAAGGTGGTCATGTAATTGAAAACTATAACATATAGCACAGTCACCAATGGGTATAATTATGGTTGAACATAATTATGCACCTCCTAACCTTATGTACCTTAATTATAGCACCTCCTAACTGTCAGAGTGCTCGCCTTGGAATTCAGTCTGGTGTAGCTCTGCTGGCCTACAAAACACACTGTGGTTGTATCAGCTGTGACCCTTTTATTGCTAAAGACAGTTACTTGTTTAATGCAAGCATCCATGGGTTTTCTGTATGTGTTTAACTTTTCTAAGCTAGTTAGTGAGGAAATTTGGCAGTAGACTTTGAATAAAGTAAAGCTGTTACTGAGGACTTTGGCTGCTTTGTTTTTCTGAGGAATGAGAGCTATTCAGGAGGGCTCAGGGTAGCAGCTAGGGAGCCCAGGAATCTTGGAAGCTTTCTCGGAGTGTCTGGAGCAGACAGCATCATTTTGGAAATAGTCCCGACTAAATGTCGGAGCAAAACAGTGCTTAGCAGCTGCAGTACCTCATGCCTGAGTCATGTGGCATGGCACTTCCCTCCAGCACTCTCTACCTGGATGATCTTCACCAGTCTTGCCCCTACCTACCTTTCTTTGTGAGAAAAACCCTTGGTCTTCTCTGAAATAAGTCATGATAAAATGTGTCTCACACGCACAAATGTCTTAAGGGCTCTACTGGAAGGAAGCTGTCCAGCCAGTTAGGTCTATGTCATCATGGTGAAAGCAGAGAAGTGTTCTTAGCCTAACCCTCATACACATTTGAAAACACTTAACAGCAGTAGGCGGGGAGACAGACTATGACAAATGGATTTAGATGATATAATCTTTTATCTCAACAGTATTTTGATGAAGAATAACAGCAAATTTTTAAGCACTCTTTAAGGAAAAAATCCTGCACTGAATAAGTAAAAGAAAATTACTTGCCATCTTAAAGGATCCTGGAAATCCAGATGCATGAGAAACAGCTGTACAACAATACATAGCTTAAAGCAAAAACCCCCAGTATTTAGCTAACAAAGTGAAAGATCCAGAGTGCTGTTGAATCTTGCTATCTTCTGATGAGGGTGGGAGGTACAAAGAAGCTTTATTTGTTCTGCCCTGCAGTGACTAGGCTGTGTGGCAACACTTAAGTAACAAGACATTGCAAAGGGAACAGGTTGGGGGGGTGGATGCACTAGTGAGTAGGACTTGCACAAAAGACATCCTCAGGAACGCAGCTTCGTTTCAGATGGCTCTACCTGGTGCTTGGCTCTATTGCCCAGCCCTGTCCATAGGCAGCCCACAGTCTCATGAGGCCCTAAAAGAATAGTATGAGATGAACAGAGGTAATTAGTATCATTTTTTAAAATTGCAATATATGCTTAGAGACTCAAAATCCACTAGTAAGCCAAGAAATCTACTACAAAATTTTACCTACTGTCTTCCTCTAATTTTCTTCAGAGCATTCATCAGTTTCTTGAGAAAGCGCATCTCGTTCTGCTATATAACCATTGCCAAAACTTTTCAGGCTGTATCCAGCCAAATGTTAATGTTAGAAGCGGTGTTAAATATGCAAGCGGTCACTTCACCCAGTCACTGAAGGTGAGTTCTGTATTCATCCTGAATACAAGCAGGCTATTGTGTTTTTAGTGAAGAAGTGTGAAATTATGTATCAGAAACAAAAATTTCTTTCTGACTCCTCTGTAGGTAAAGGAGATGTTGCTGGGAAAACCGTGACCTTTGATGGCTTTAGCAATGTTGTAGAAACTGATGCAGATCACAGCGTACTGATGTGCTTGCTGCCTGGATGAAAGATTTGTAGTGTCCACAGTGGCTGGGTAGTGCTGCTTTGATGAGCATTTCATTGTCTGATGCATTTCATTCAGACAGTAACAGTGTAATAAGAAAAATACTGGTACTTATATTTCCCAGTGTGGCTGCTGTACAGCATGTCTGTTGAGGTTTCTTCCTCTCTAGTATCTTGAGATTTGTAACTATAATGACTTCTTTCCCCTCCCCCTCTTTGGCAACCTTTATTGAGCCATCACTGGGAGCTTCTCTTCATGTTAGTGCCCTTTCTCTTGACTATGAATTACTGAAGGGTGAAACTGGAACAGTGACTCATAGCAAAGAAGGAGAGTTTCTTACTAGTAATAAGCAAAGAAGGCCACAGGAACCCACTGTTTCCCTGCTCCAACAATGCTTTCCTTTTGTGTGTCACTCCCACATTGATCATGTTAACTGGTGCCTCTTTAAATACTAATGGCTGGCTGTATTGATGAGTCTTAATTGGACGGTTTCACTATTTGGGGGCTTTGAGGGACCCAATCTCCAAAAAGGTGAAAGTGCTAATTATATTGGTAATTCCTTTAAAGCTCTTACCCTACTTTTGCCACTGTCCATTTCCATGGTAACAGGAGCAGGTACAGCAGCATTCAGCCAAGCAGCTCAGAGCTCTTGGCTATGTCACTGGTGGCTGAAGGTGGAAAGATCCTATACAAACCGTGTGTACAGATTTTCCAAGACTCCAGAGATTTCTTTGCCACAGATCTAACTTAAAATATCCAAAAGCTATCCTAAAAATGAAATTTCATCTTTGTGAGCTGTATAGGCTTTTTTAAAGCTTTGATTTTACCTTTAGGTGAGCTGGCAGGTTTTCTAAAGGCTGGACTGCAGCCAGAGTCCTCAGGGGATATTCTGTCTTACTCAGCAACTATTATTTTTTCTTGCAGCCTCCTGGGCTGAAAACAACAGCTTTGCCACTTCCTGACTCTTGAGCCTTGTCTGCTAGGCAAATTTCAAAAAAGAAATTCCCACCAGCACTTCGAGCGTGTCTGAAATTGTAAACAGACTGTTTTTGCAGAGGTTTATGTCACTGACTTACAGTAAGCATTAAACTTACTTAGGCTGCCATCAGCTGCAGCAACTTCCAAGATATTTAGGCTTTTAGCATGTAACTGTGGCATTTCCTCACATATTGTAAATGCGAATTGTTCACGTTCTTTATGAAGCAGCAATGACTGGTTATTCACACCCGCAGCAA
Source organism: Aegotheles bennettii (assembly GCA_013398125.1). NCBI lineage: Eukaryota > Metazoa > Chordata > Aves > Caprimulgiformes > Aegothelidae > Aegotheles > Aegotheles bennettii. The sequence goes on from VZRW01007367.1 coordinate 41,497, forward strand.
AGCCAAGTGTGACATTTCTGTGCTCTGGAGTGAAAGTTCTGAAGTGATCTAAGTGGAGTTGTGAGCAAGAGAATATCATAAGATGTCCTACTTTCTGTCTGGGTACACTTCAGAGCTCAAAACAAGCTCCAACAAGAGCACTTTATCAGGGAGAGCAAAATGTTTGGCTTTAAGACAGGTGCCTCCAAAGGGTGTTCTAGAAAAGTGACATAATAATGCAATAAGGATCATAAGGATTCAGTAGTATTGATTCTTTTCCTGTGCTTCTGGAAATACTAGCGTCTAGAAATATTTTTTTTGTGTGATTAACACTGATGCATTTAAAAAGAAAATTGTTAGCTAATACATTTTTTTAATTTAATCTAAATAAAGTTTATTCAATTCTGCAATTGATGGTAAATTTCACTCTTCATCAAGTCTGCTGTCTACAGTGAGATTATACCTGTCCTGTTTATTTAAAAGAAATAAATAAGACCAGATAAAAAATAGATAAATAATATATGATACTTCAGAATTTAATGAGGAACTGGATGATCATCAGTTTTGAAGATAGGGGCACTTTAATTATGTCAGAATATAGGACCTTAAATATTTGTATTTTATGTATTTATTTTTATTTTTGGCATTGCTTTTATGACACAGAACTAGTTTTCTGATTCTACATATCTAAAATAAATGACCGTTAATATTTGGACATGCTTCATCTTCCCTAATTTCAAGCAAAGAAAGGTTGATTTAAGTTCATAGGGCTTTTCTGTGCTAAGAGGAACCTCACAATTTTATAAGCTATACTGTCTTTTACCCAGCAAAATCCTTAATGTACTAGCAAGAGGTAAAACTCAAAGTGATGGGTCTACCTTTTCTGTAAAAGAAAATGAAAAATGGCTTTGGTGACTTGGTGGCAGGGGAAGGAGAAAGAATTGTTGATACAGTGCTGTTCATACAGTGCTGTTATTTTGCTGACAAGTGACATGTTTCATAAGCACTAGTCCCTGTACTGAGAAAGGGAAAAATGTGCTCTCTTCTCAGGATGTTTGTGCTGTAGAGCCTGCCTGCTTTCCTTATATCCTTCCACTTACTGAAACAAACCATGTTATTGGGTATCAAAGTTCAGTAGTATGTTTACACAGAGACAATACTATGAGGCTAAGATGTGCCATTCTCTTGTCCTCATTTGGCTTCTTACTCTTTCACTAACGTCTGTACACCCAGGGTTAGAGGGCCATTGTGTTATTCCTGTGTTTTCTGTGTGATTGCACATTAGCTACAGATTACTTTCTCATGTGGGACATGTCTGTCTGATAAATGTTCCAGCCCTTTAGGAGTTGGATTAAAGCAGAGGAGGTGTCTCACTCGCTTGTCTCTGTCGTAATGCATTAGTGAAATTTTTTGGGAAAAGAAACATGATAAAACTGATTATTTATAAATCTCCACAGCTGCAAAGACAAAAAGGCTCCTCTGCATCTGAGCAGACCAGCTACAGAGCCTGATATCCCATCTCCTGAGTTCTCCCCAGTTGGAAGACAACCAGGCCAAATGAGAGCGTACTGTGTTATTTTACATCCTGGCAGAGAGATGGCTGTCATCCAAATTTCCCTCTCAGAGAAATTTAGCAGAACTTTTGGACCAGCATCTAGGGTAAACTGGGGATAGCATACTTATGAATGTCTACATAAAGAAATAACAGAGTTAAGGATGTTTACCCTAAATGGATTACACAGAATGAACAATAATCTGAACCTGAAAAACTGAAAGAAAAGCTGTTCTGAATATACAATATACAATAATATACTATGCTTATCTTCAGTTGCATTCTGCTGAGTGGGCAAATAACTGGCATGTGGATATGGGGAATCCAACACAGCAAACCTGCACACAGCTTGGTCTGAGAAATGGGTGGTTGATCTGGTTTGTCTAACACTTATGGGGACACTATTTAATAATTTGACTGACTTATTTAATTTTACAACTCTGTATTTGAAAGCAGAACTCTTATGAAGCAGAAGCAGAGGAGGCTGAAGGAATAAAGGGGTAAAAGCAGGAGGAGAGCAAATTATGTGAAAAGCAAATATGGATGTGCTTTAGTAAAGAGGAAAAACTTAAGGGACAGGTGGTGGGAGAAGGTAGAATCATGGAATGTTTCGTTTGGAAGGGACCATTAAAGGTCGTCTAGTCCAATGTCACTACAGTAAGCAGGGACATCTTCAACTAGATCAGGTTGCTCAGAGCCCCATCCAACCTGACCTTGAATGTTTCCAGGGATGGGGCTTCTACCACTTCACTGGGCAACCTTTTCCAGTGTCCACTACCCTCACTGTAAAAGATTTCTTCCTTACATCTGTTATAAATCTATCCTCTTTTAATTTAAAACCATTACCCCTTGTCCTATCACTACAGGCCTGCCAAAATGTTTGTCCCCATCTTTCTTATAGGCACATTTTAACTATTGAAATGCTGCAATAAAGTCTCCCCAGAGCCTTCTCTTCTCCAGGCTGAACAATCCCAATTCTCTCAGCCTTTTCTCATAGGAGAGGTGTTCCAGCCCTCTGATCATCTTTGTGGCCCTCCTTTGGACTTGCTCCAACAGCTCCATGTCTTTCCTGTGCTGAGGACTCCAGACACAGTGCTCCAGGTGGGGTCTCATGAAAGCAGAGCAGAGGGGGTCAATCACCTCCCTTAGACCTGCTGGTCACTCTTCTTTTGATGCAGCCCAG
>VZRW01007367.1:44753-64753 GCA_013398125.1 Aegotheles bennettii
TGAAAGGACAAGAGGAAATGGCTTTAAATTGCAGCAGGGGAGATTCAGATGGGACATTAGGAAAAATTTTTTCACTGTAAGGGTGATTGGGTATTGGAATAGGTTGCCCAGGGAGGTGGTGGAGTCACCGTCCCTGGAGGTGTTCAAGATGCGTCTGGATGTGCTGGGTGATCTGGTTTGGTGGTGATATAGGTGGGCGGCTGGACTGGATGATCTTGAAGGTCTCTTCCAACCTCAGTGATTCTATGATTCTATGAATGCAACTATCCAGCCAATTTCTCATCCACTGAACAGTCCACCCATCAAACCCGTATCTCTCCAATTCAGAGAGAAGAATGTGGTGGGGGATTGTGTCAAAGGCCTTACAGAAGTTCAGATAGATGACATCTGTAGCTCCTCCCTTGTCCACTGATGTAGTCACTCCATTGTAGAAGGCCACTAGCTTGGTCAGGCAGGACTTGCCTTGGTGAAGCCATGCTGACTGCCTTGAATCACCTCCCTGTCCTCCCTGTGCTTTGGCATAGCTTCTGGGAGGGATCTGTTCCATGATCTTCCCAGGCACAGAGGTGAGGCTGACAGGCCAGTAGCTCCCAGAGTCCTGTCTACCCTTTTTAGAAACGGGTGCAATGTTTCCCTTTTTCCAGTCACTGGCGACCTCACCTGACTGCCACGACTTTTCAAGTATCATGGAGAGTGGCTTGTCAACTACATTTGCCAATTCCCTTAGGACTCTGGGATGCATCTCGTCACGTCCCATAGACTTACATATATTCAGGTTTCTGAGGTGGTCATGAACCTGATTCTTGTCAGATCAGGTAGGACCTGTTCCTAGGACATGATGCAAATGCCTCAAATTGACACTTTGAAGAACCATTTCCATATATTGGCACATGTGTTTAAGTCCACTTTGCAGAAACCAACTGATAAATGCTGTTATGACTGATCACAGATGGCAGGGATCCTGCTCTGCCCATGTTGCAGCTTGGATCCAAGTGAAATGCGTTTCCTGTGTTTAGATTTGCCTTCATTTGTACCTTCAGCAGTGAGGTCCTGGAGCTATATTGTGCTGATGACAAAACCATTCACCTGGGCTTCTTCTGCCCTTGACTTTGTCCCCATGTTATTTTATTTATTCCCTCATCATTCCTTGGCTGTGTGGCTTTTTGCACTGTTTAGAGGAAGCTGTGCAAGCACCTGTTCATATTGGCAGGTTAAATTGGCAAATTATTTGTGTCTTACAGAGCTGAGGCTAACTTACAGGGAAGAAAACAGCAAAACACAACCATATTGTGCCCTTCACCACCCCTGAGCAATGAAGTGCAGCATTTCGGGCTGTTTTGCAAGGCAAGTAGCATGCCACATTCCACACAAAGGCTGTGTCGACCCTGGGAGTTTTGAATGGCCAAAAAACCCACATTTTTTTGCTGTTCTGCAAGTAAATTATCAAAATGTTTAGATGTCATGAGCCTGCAAGTGTAGAAACTTACCCGGTTTATCAAGCTGAACTGTCCTTTAGTTTGATTTGTCTCTTCTTGTTTCCCTCCTAGGCATTTGTGGTTTGCCTGGGGCCTTCAGCAGTGAGGAGGGGGGACAGCATGGCAGCTCTGCTGTTGGCCAGCAGTTCTGCAGGACTCATTCTTCAGATCCCAGAAGCTGAATGTATGGCTATTTCTATCCCCCTATGGCCAGTCACACTCTGCTGGTCACATCTCAGTGGCCACCAGACAGCCCTGCTGTCAGAAGCAGTGGCTGGACTTGGCATGCCTCTGCAGCCTAGCCCCATGCAGGGTAACCAAGCTGCTTCTGTCAGTCATATTTCCTGTGGTGGTTCAGCAGATACTGGCACCTGACCAAGAATAGTTCAGCGACTTTGATAGGTTCCTCCCACACTGCAGCACCTATTATTTGTATTACAATGGTGTACCGAGTGCTGCAAATACTAAATAAGGGAGGTTCCCTCTTGCAGGTGGTGCACCACCCAAAGCCTGACGGATTACAGCACTCCTGCCACATGTGGTCCATAGCAGACTGATGCAGAGTTCAGAGCTTCTAAATCCGAGATCAGCGAATTAACAAGATTATCCTTTCACTCTGAAAACAAGATTGAGAGAGATTTTGATAACAGCAGGCCACCCAAAAACTTAAGTTACATTAAATTGCCTGGAACTGTAAAACATTTTGACTTTAAACCACGTGTATACTCAAGAAAAAAAAACCCCACAAGTCTGATGGAAAAGTGTAAAAGTGCCACTGTACAGACATGGTCATATGTCAGTTGCAAGTCTGTTCAAATGTTATACTACTGACATGTCTTTTATTTTTAATAGCTCCCATGACATTATGAATACTTTCGTAATTAAAATAACTTGTTCCATGAAAGAGCAGATGTCCCAGTACTAAAATACACAGGGCTGCCACACTGAAGTCTTCTGCTTAATGGCATTACAAGCAGTAGTTTGTCCTGATCAACAGCTCTGCTGACATCCTGGATGACACTGAGAGCCAGAACAGATATATCTTCCATAAACAGGAGTTTCTTATGAAGGGCTGGGTGCATGCAGCACAGACAAACCTTATGTTTAAAATACGCCTTTGGCAAAGAAGACCATAACCCGATGGAGACTTCAGGTGATCTCTCACAAAAGTCCAGCCGCACACTTTCCCTAGTTTCCCTTGCAGCAGAGGCGGTCCTCCACTAGTCCTTTCCCTGTGAAAGATGGTGACACCTTTTTCAACAGACCCATTACTTTCTTCCTTACAATATTGAATCCTTCAGCCTCTGTATTTTTTAGGGTCTGCTGAAAATAGAGCAACATAGTGGCCCCTCTGAGGCCAGGTTCTTGCAGGTGTAACACAGTTGCAGCACGTGCATGTCTTTGCGTGGTGTGGGCATGCCCATAGGGTCTGGCCTTCATTCAGCTCTTCCCCACACGCTTCGCTCAAACCACAGCAGCACTTCAGTGCAATGACAGAGCTGTGACGGGGCAAGCAAGTGCCCAGACTGCTTCTCTCCTCACCCCATGGTGGATGGGTATCTGCTAGCACCATACAGCAGCCTACCCTTCTGGTTTCTTGGCATGCAGGTGGAGGAGGGCTTATCCTGCCATGTGACTACTTGTATATCCTGTGTGGGGCCAAAAGCAACTGTCCCTGTCTTACAGATGGATGTGGACTCAGCATATCATGGAGACTACAAAGGGTTTACTCATGTCAGATTTAAATTCACTACATGCCATGGAAGGAGCTTTGTCCATATGTCCCTCCAGTGTTTCCTTTAAAAGGCTCTGTTGGCCTGACCTGGGCTCAGAGTGCTTCATCTCAGCTCTAGACACCGATTTCTGTGTACAACAGTGGCTATGCCAGGACTGAATAACAAGGCCTTGAGGAGGGAGGAGAAAAGAGACTACCTAACTGTAGATGTGTTTGCTTGAAACTTCTGTCTTGAGAGTGTGAGTGGTGGAAAAACTAACATTTTTGCAGGACTGGAACTGCACTTCCATCAGGACTTGTCACATTGAGAAAGAACATCTATGCTATCCAGTAAAATGAAATAATAATAATAATAATAATAATAACAACAACCTATCCTAGCCCAGTTTGGAGGTACTGCATTGCTGGATCATTTAGCTTATTAGCATGACTTGCATTTAGAGCAAAACTCAGGCAGACAATGAGGATCAGGAAAGTGGAGCCATGCTAATGGTTTATGGTTGTCTCCCAGTGTTAACCATATTCCCAGAGTAAAGAGCTCATACTTTCCCATTGAAATCCATTTTTAGGTGTTTAACTCATGTTTATATAGTATTATTCCATTATTTTTTCCCTGATGTTTATGATTTGCCTGTATGAAATCCACTGGAGGTTGAAATCAGGAATGTAGAATATCTAGACTGCCTTAGGAATGTCCTTACTCCAGGAAGGGATTTTATAGATTTGCAAATCATCCTACTGTCCTCGGCACATTGCTGCACATGTTGCAGAATTGGGCTCCAGCAGAGTAGCTGCCAAACATCAGCACTCCCCTTGTGCTGGTTCATGCCTCTGTCACTGCTTGTTGGCTAATAACAAGAATAATGTCACTTCTGTGCTATGCTGCAGCCCACGCCTTAGTCAGGGCCAAAGTGCAAACCTCACAGCCTGGGTCAGGAGCGGACAGAAAATGCCTATTGCTTTCCTTGTCCCATGATGCCAGAGACTCTGACTGTGTGGTGACACAGAGTCACTCCTGCTCCTGGCAGCCGGGACCCTGCTGTCCACTCTGTAACGCAATTAACCTAGGGTATAAATTGTGGTGACAGCTGTCTTCCTCCAGGTCTGGAGTCAAGAGGCTTCTCTTGCTTTTACAACACTGTGTGCATGAAGCTGGCCTGTGCTGGAGGACTGGAAAAGTTTCCTTTTTTCTTTTCACAGTGTGTTTTAGCTTTGAAAACTGAATCTACAGAGAAAAAAGGTATGCAAATTCTGTTATTGTAGACAAGTTTTTGTGACAAATTTTGTGATATAGCATATATACCTTTAAAGTCTCACCTCATTATGCTTATTATAGAACTATTTGCATGGGCAGACTTTGATTCTGCATGACTGGATAAACCATTGGCATGAAATTTCTTTTCTTTTTTTCCAAACCATTGCTATACCTGGTATTAACAATGAATCTTAAATTACCCTACATATTTGTCTGACAATTCTATATGGTGTTTTGATCTAAACATACCTTTATGTCAGTCTTTTTTTGCTTTCAGTTCACTTGTTAAATTTTGCCTTGAAAATGGCACATGAACACTGGGGAGAAAAACCTTTGTTATTTTAAAGATATAAGTGATTTAAAATGGAAGATTTTTAGAGCTGAACACATATGCCAAGAACCAAAATTCAGTGGAAGTTTTGTAAGATATTATTCTTAACTATCAAACTAAAGTAAGTTAAAATATGTTTCTGAAATTATCTAGCACATGGATATACAATCAAGATTCATAATAAATTCCTACAACAGGAATGTTTAGTAACGGAGGTTAACAAGTTCAGGTTAACGAGGTATGAGTATTACAAATAGGCAGAGCACTAAAAATATGTATTTACCTGTTTGACTTCAGAAAATTCACATCCTCCTGAATATTTTAGAAAAACAAAACTTCAACAGTCCTGAGAGTTCCATGAACTCAAGTAAATCTTACAACCACTTTAGTTCAGCCCATTTTTATTATATGGGCACGTATTATAAATTATATATTTAATTCAGGCTATTCTGCTTATCTGATTGGCTGTTTCCTTATTGAGTGCTCATTTTTAGCATGCCCCTTCCACAAGGTCTTTTTTTCCTCAAAAGCAACAAAATACACTAGTGACGTGTAATACAATTGGAACATGGCTAATAATCCTGGGTGTTTTTAACTGTCTTTTGCTTAATTTCTAAGGCCTCTGCAAAAGTCTGCTTTTTTTTTTCCTTTGGAGGCTAAGTGCAGCATCATTGGTGGGGTTAATGGTGAAATAATACAATCCCACTTAACAGTTAATCAAGCAGAAAAATGGTTTAGAAAAACCAATTCTCAGTGCACAAAGAGAGAATAGTAATAAAAGTAATGCCAACCTGTCTACCACGGTCTTTCCTGAGCTGAAAGCTTAGAGAAGTAATAAACAATTGATACAAACTTCTCAAGACAATAATTATTAGAATTTATTTGCAAGTGATCTTTCAATATTTTAATGGAGCTGAATGATTGAGAAAAAGATTCTAGTATCTCTTTCAAATCTGTGATAATGTCACAGCATAATAATGCTATTCCTTAAAGCTTTTCCAAAAGTGATACATAAAATTGCTACTGTACAGGCTTCAGATTTTAAACAGAACTGCATCTGTTTATTGTAATCTCAAAATCTGCTTTCCTGAGTCCTAAACAATTCTTCCTAAATAACCTATGAAATCAGATTATTTATATTAAAAAGAAAAACAAAACCCCAAACCAACCCTTACTTGTTCTGCTTGCTTTCTTCTGCTGATCAAAAAAGGAATTCCTGTTCTTACCTAATTGCCTAAGTTGCATTAGAATCATAGAATGGTAAGGGCTGGAAGGGACCTCTGGAGATCATCTAGTCCAACCCCCTGCTAAAGCGGGTTCACCCAGAGCAGGTGGCACAGGATCATGTCCAGGGTGGTCTTGAATGTCTGCAGAGAGGGAGACTCCACAGCCTCTCTGGGCAGCCTGTTCCAGTGGTCCGTCACCCGCAAGGTAAAGAAGTTTTTCCTCATGTTCAGATAGAACTTCCTGTGTTCCAGTTTGTGCCCGTTGCCCCTTGTCCTGTCACTGGGCACCATTGAGAAGAATCTGGCCCCATCTTCTTGACCATCCACCCTTTAGATATTTATAAGCATTGAAAAGATCCCCTCTCAGTCTTCTCTTCTCCAGGCTAAACAGCCCCAGGTCTCTCAGCCTTTCCTCATAACAGAGATGCTCCAGTCTGCTCATCATCTTTGTAGCCCTTTGCTGTACTCCCTCCAGTAGTTCTTTGTCTTTCCTGTACTGGGGAGCCCAGAACTGGACACAGTGCTCCAGATGTGACCTCAACAGGACAAAGTAGAGGGAGAGGATAACCTCACTCCACCTGCAGGCCACACTTTTCTTAATGTACCCCAGGATGCCATGGGCCTTCTTGGCCACAAGGGCACATTTCTGCCTCATGGTCAACTTGTCATCCACCAGGACTCCCAGGTCCTTCTCCTCAGAGCTGCTTTCCAGCTGTTCAGCCCCTAACCCTGTGCTGGTGCCTGGGGTTATTCCTCCCCAGGTGCAGGACTCCACACTTGCCCTTATAAAACTTCATGAGGTTCCTCTCTGCCCAACACTCTATCCTGTCCAGGTCCCGTTGAATGGCAGCACAGCCTTCTGCTGTATCAGCCACTCCTCCCAGTTTGGTATCATCAGCAAACTCACTGAGGATACACTCTGTCCCTTCATCCAGGTCACTGATGAATATGTTGAACAGGACAGCATACATGCCATAAACGTGTACTTTAGTCAATGGGAAAGAGTTATCTTTGAATTTCTTCAAATAAAACATTGTTCAAATGGTACATGCATCCAGAAAAATATCTTGCTGAAGAAGATAGTACTGGATCTTGGGTAACAAACCCAACAAATGGAATGGAATTAATTAATTGCCTCGCATCTTTTAGCATATCATTTAGCACCCCTAACATCTAAATTATTATCCTGTATTTTACAGTCAAAATCTATCACACAAAAGAAATCTAAACAAATGGTAATTATCTTTTCACTGTTTTATGCTTTAAAAATAAAGCATATTCCTTCTCCATCCTAGCCAAAAGAAAAACAGTTCTTTACAATTTCAGCATTCATTTTCAGTAAGAGGTCTAAATGAATCTGTCTTTCTCCAACTTGTAATAGCGTTTAGAGATTCTTATTATTTATTGCATAGATTATTATTACTACAATTCTAAATTTAATTTGAGGTCTAAGTCAGCAGGAAATTCCCAGCACTAACAGGTGCTGCTCATACTCTCAGGAGCATGGTTTAAATGAGAAAATCCAGCATACCTTTTTGGAAACAAAATCTTAAATGCAGGAAAACATAAGATAAAATAATTTATATCTCATGATTGAAATATAAAACAAATTAATGATACTTTAAGCCATATTTGATTTGTGTTTTCTGGATGAAGACTAATGTAATAATCATAAGAGTGAATTTATTTTGTAACTGAAAAGATTTTTAACTGGGACTTTGGAAAATATGAGAATCTTCTGATGATTTTATGCCTGTCAGAGAGTAGGCCAGCCTATCACCTTTCTATCAATATGAAGCTATCTCTATTGGAGGAGTAGTTGTTTCTTAATGATATCTGGCTCCCATTTTTAGAACTTACTTGAGAACATTTTTAAGAGAAAGAAATGTAGACTTACAGTAAAAGTCTGTGTTTGACCTTTGTTCTAGTGTGTTTACCAGAACTGGTAGCTTTTAAACTTCTGCCTTTGCCTCTCTTCCCCTATGCTGTCAAGCTGCTGCAGGGCAGTAACTGTTTTCTATACCCAGTTGACACATGCAGAGCTTTCTCTTTCACTTTTTGTAAAATAACAGTCTGTACTGTAGATAATCAGAAGACTAACCTCCCACAACAATATAGTTAGAAAAATATATTTTTACTCAAGGTAGTTTTGTATATTCTATAAATACAGAGATAGGAGGTCTGTCTTGTGTTTCTTTACCACAGGACATCCTACCTGGAAAATAATGGCGTGTATTGGAGAAAAAAAAGAAGGGGACAGGCTATGTTTAAGCATGATTAAATCAAGCTAATTTTTTCACTGCTGTGTTTACTTTGTCCTCCTGTAACTGAAATCTCAAGTCTATGAAAAAATATCTGAGTGTGGGAGAGGGAAAAAGAAAAGGACTTTTGTGTTATTATTCCTAAAATAGCAGAAGGAATTTGTTTTAACTAAAGTTTGTGCTATGTAAATTGCCATCAATGGAAATGGGAAACTTATAAGACAAATGTAGACTGTTCCAGGTAATTTTTTTAACTGCAGTATGACTTGTTCACTCTTCTAATATTTTTATCAACAAATTTTAACAAGTAATGGTAGTATGTCAAAGAAGAGTATGCATAAAAGATTTTACAATGGTGTCAGCTATACAGCATTAGCAGCCTTCTTCAAAGAGATTGTTCTTTAAAAAAGACGTAAGTCACCTTCAATATATATGAAAATGTTCCTTAATAAGTAAACCAGACCAAAAAAACCCCAACAAACAAACAACCAAACAAAAAGGAATAAATCCATACTATTTTATTTGAAAACAACCAGTGAATAAATGCCTCCCTATATATAAAAATAATTATGTGCTCTGTTTAAAATTTAAGGAATTAGACAGCAAATCTCACATGAACTGAAACTCCATTTTTTATTATTCGGTAGTCAAGTAAGGAGAAATGAAAAAAGTATACAAAACATAAACATTGGCACATAAAAGTATCTATATATGGCAAAATGTTTAGTACTTCAGTCACCTAAAAGGCTGCAAGTTGCATAAAAAAAATAGTTGTGTGCAATATGATTCATTTGGATATCTCAGCTTTATAATTCCAGCAAATAGAAATTATATTTAACACCTGACTAATTAATGTCAAGCATTAAAGATCAACTAAAATATATTTCCATTTAATTATTTAAACTGGGCACTGGATTAACAAGACATTTTCTCACTATATCTTACTAACTGCAAGAAAAATGCCATTAATTTAGATGGGTTGTATTTGCTGCACTATGGCACTAGCACAGTTGATTTTTCCTGCATTTGTGATGAGAATTATCACGTGGAATAAATTAGAGTCCTAGGACTGCCTTTATAACTGTCCTTTTTGCGAGCAAGAAATCGAGCCGTATCAGAGGAAGCATTTAGGAATCTTACTTCCCCTAAAACAAATTGAATTTAATGCCAAAATATTGGATCTAGGTTCTAGATTTTTATTCAAAAGTTTCTAAAATGTATTCAGCCTTTAATCCTCAAGTGGCTGTGAACAACTACAAGGCTCTGGCAGAGCAGCGTCAGACCAAAAATGGGAAAGTAATGAAATCCCATTTAAATCTTTTGACAGAAGTTCCAGAAACTTGATGTTAAACATGCATTTATTTAGGTCTGGGGTTTTCTCTTTGGAGTGATGCACTGGGCTGAGTGGGTATTTCATTACCTCTTCATCTCTTCTGTCTTCTCCTTAACCATTCCCTCCTCTCTACCTCTTTATTTACTAATCTTCCTCTCCTTTGTAGTCTTCACTCATAGACTTAATGACTTCTTCCTTCTCCTGTTCCTTTGTTTGCCTTTACCTCATTTTCTATTAGACCATCACTTCTGCTCTTCAATAAAGTCTTAAGAGAAAAAAGCAAATTAACTTGAAGAGAGAGACAGAGTAGTTAATGAAAGGGTGGTACAACTATTGCCACTGCAGTAAGAAAGCAGACATGGCAGCTTTCTGCCTAGCATGGCATTCACCCTACTTGCATTTCCCTGCCTATGCTGCTGAATGATGTTGCAGAGTGCCTGTATTTTCCCAGCCATATGTGACTACACTAATTTTGAAAATTAGTTCACCTGCTTTCATTTCCTTTTTCAGCTGCTTCTCTATTTGCCCAAGGCTTTGAGAAGACCACTGGATATCCTTCTGCTCTATTTGGTAATATTTATTTTCACTTATCTCCTTCATTTCTTAGCAGTTGTACATTTCGAGAGTACATACTAACTGCTCACATCCATTCCCTCTGTAGTCACCAGCAGGTATTACTTCCTAAGGGTTATTCCTTTTGTTCCTCACTGTCAGCAGCTCCTCCCTATGCTTCTTAACCAAAACCTTTACTTGTATTTCTTTCCTGAAGAATGACTCCCACGGCTTTCAGAGTGCTGATCCTTTCTTTACAAGAGAACTAACATCTCATTTCACTTCTTCATTTCCATGTATACACAGGCAACGTGACTGGAATTTGCCATTACTTTTATCTGCTTCATGCAAAAGAAAGTAAAGCAACTGTTGGGGCACATGTGTGGTGTTTGGGTGTGGTAGAACTGGCCTTTTCTCCAACTTACTCCACTGTCGTCTGCCTGGACTTTCCTCTTCCCAAGGCAGCACTCTTCTTCACCTGGGACCAAAACACCTCTGTTTGTCACTCTGTTTTTCACCCTTCAAAGGCTTGTCCTTCTCTGGAGGTCAGTTGAACTATTTCATTCAGCCCCTGGAAGAGAGGAGGGTGGTCCATATTCCATAGTGGCTAAACACTGCCCTCTCTATTGCAGTCCCCTAAACAGGAGACAGAATACAGCACTGCACTCCAGGTGATTTCCTTCTTCATGCAACAGTTATTGGAAGGAAGAATTAATAGCATGTTTCCTGTACGTGGTGGAACAGAAACAGTCTAATCTCCTTTGGAAGATAGTAACATACGACCAGGAAGGCATCACTGTAAATGTTGGAATGAGGGACAAAACAGCTGTAAAACAATAATTTTGGCATCTTTAATTCAACTTTTATTCCCCTAAGAAATGCCTCAAGTTTCCAGTGAAGCTTGTTTATTCAAAATCTATGTAGTTAACAGTGGCTCATGCCTTTTTTCCTATTGGTGAGGGATGATGGCAGAGAGCTTTGACTTGTTTGCTGCAATACTGAGATTTTCAGGACTTCTCCCTCTAAGCTCAAGCAGTTGAGGGGGAGGTGAGGAAAAAGAAAATACATGTGGTGGGGGAGGAGGGGAAGGGAAAGAAAGGAGTGTTTTCCACTGAACTTCTGAGAGTGACTAAACTATTATATTTGCTGAGACATTATTTTTAACTGGCTCTTGAAACTTCTGGTATGTTTGCTGCCTGGAACATACAAACGAAGGCAACTGAAATAAGCAATTAGGGAAATAGAGATCTGCAGGGTGCAGCTGGTTGTTAGGAGCAAGGAAATTTAAAATACCCACAGCAACACTGCAGGTCGTAATCCCTCACTTCAGGACTGCAAGACTGCTACCTCTTGTGCAACTTTTCACATTAAGGGCATATTAACCAGGCAAAACAAGGAGATTTACTGGCTGATGTTCATTTCTCAGGATGGCCAGCCTGAGTTGTACATAAGATGGGCAAATCGAATATCCGTCCTGGTAGCCTTGGATGTATGCAGCCAACACTCAGGCTCTCGACAGACACTCAGCCAAAGTGGTCCTGGCTTTGTGTGGCTCATTGTGAGTTTTCTTCACAACAGTGTGTGTCAGCTGCAAAGTCCTCACTGTGTACACTAGCATCAACGCTATCTACAGCAAACTGACTTCAGTATGCCTCTCCATGACAAAATCCAGCCAGGCTTTTCCTAATACAGGCAGGTAAAAGGAGAATTGCTGGTTATCTACACTTTGTTCTCCTGCAGTGTATCGTGGTATTTTATTTGTCAAGGAAATAGAGCAGCAGGGCAAGTGTGATGAGTTGTCTATAGCAGCCAGAGATAGATGTGGTCCTCACTGCACTGCGTGAGTGGAGTGTTGTTCATGAGGATGCAGACAGTTCAAAAGGGCTCGTTGAAGTTCTGTATCTGACTTCTGTGGGGCAAGGAGATTAAAAAAGCTTGCAGTGCTGTGCTGTCAGTCCCCAGTGTTGTAATGAGCAAGCAGAATTCAGGGGCAAACAAGGACCTTCCTACCTTCCTAACCCCTACAGGGTATTCTCAGCTTGGAAAAGGTGGGAATGCAGTAGCTCAGTAAAATGTGTCTCATTTCATAAGCTTCAAATGGGTATGTAGGCTTTATGTTATCTCAAAAGCTGGTACATGCTAAAACTGTATCACATAAAATTAGGGTGCTCCAACATATGCAGATTTAGTGTACTTTTCTGACTCAGTGTAAACAAGCCCTTAGGTCACAGATCCAGAGTCAGGTCTACAACTCTTTTTCTATTAGCAATCTCAGAGCAGGCAACAAGCTTGCTCATATGAAAAATATCTCTGCATTTAAAAATGTGGATCCCTGTATTTTAAATTTCTGTGGCAGCAGCACATCTGTTGTGTGTGTGTATATATAGATATCCAGAACTCTATTAATGATTGTATTGAAATGGTTGTATCTCAAATAGTGAAAATAGGTATGTCATGGTAAAGAACACAACCATAACCTGGCAATTTCCTATTTCTTCAGAGTTAGCATAAGAAAATATCTATGCAGGTCTAAAATGCTGAATAGCCTGACAAGGACACTGTCATTTAACATGTGAATGTCTTAAAAAACAGTTTATGAATATTCACATCTTTGAGGATTTCTCTCCCAGAGGCCTCTCAGTTGTACAGTGGCTTTAGGAAAAAAAGACTCTAAAACTGCCCTGGAAGAAGCAGACTCTGTATTTGAGTTAACCACCATCTATTAATCTAATAACACAAAAAGGAAACCCTCGCTGACAGTATGTTCCTGTCTATTACACACTACGTGGTGATGGTATGTATATATACAGAAAACTGTTAAATAATTGCAGCATCTACTAAAACACATCCTTGAGGAGTTCTTCCTGGAGTCCTTTTCAAGCTCTCTTTTCAAACAACACTTTCAGTATTAAAACTCACAATCCAAAGCAAATTTCCACAGTACTAACAAACACCCATCAGAATCAAACCTTGATGTCACAACAAATGCAAAATTCATTAATACCAATATATTTAAGATGGTTTATGTCAATGCCCCAAGAAACTATTAATTTCCACGGATCTTATTCATACGCTTTTAAAATGTGGTATATTACACTGAACACCTCACGTACCCACATGAGAATTGCATGCATGAAGCTAATCAACCATTATTCACTACAATGAACTCACACAGACAACTGATCAAGGACAAAACACAGCAAAAGATAGGATATTATTTTTTTCATAAAGAATATATTTCATCTCTTGCACAGTCCAGATCCTCACAGGGGACCTACAAGTAATATTTAAAAAATAATCATAGGAACTAAATTCTTAACAGTGGATAGACAAATTGTGGACTCAGTAGAGACATTGTTTTTAAAGCTTACAGTTTTCTTGCTGAATCATCCCTGTACATTCATGTTGGCAACTGTTTCCTCTCCAGTGGTTTAATTGATTAGAATATTTTCATTATACTAAGAACAATCACATCCCACTTGTATTTAGTTTGGATTTTGCTACTTGTCAGATCTGATTAATGGACATCAGTGAAGTCCAAAAGTTTGTTTGTTTTCTCCAGACTTACCAGTTGGTCTAATTAAAGATTATCACCTCTTCTACAAACCTTGTCTCACTTGTATCACGAAGTATAATAGCCAGGGCGTCATAACTGCACTCTCAAATTGCACAGAAGTGAGATAACTTTTAATTGAAACACTTCCGTCCCACTTTTACAGCAAATGGAATGAGTATGGGAGGAAGAGGGAAATAATGCAATAAATTTTGACTTCAACTAAAGGCAGACCACTATAGGAAGGCTGAAAAGCAGTGCCTTAAAGGCCTTATAACAGCAACTGTATTTTACAGCGAACATTTTCCCATTAATTGATAGGTTTCCATGCCACCTGCATTTAGATTTAAGTGGACTTGTCTCACCAACAGTAAAGAACAAGGATATTTTTTTTTTAATTAAATATTTTCTGTGCAAATTCAAAGGGGGGCTTTCTTGACAAAGTTGTGTGTCTGTTTAATCTCAATATGCACTGTCTAATCACAACACTTTGAAATATGTTTGTGGAAATGTATTGATGCTGTCATGATGCTCACTTGTAAACTCTGCTGTGCTGCTAGTAGTGTGGTCAATCAGAATCTATGCATTTTCATAACCTTAGTTTAACAAAGTAAAATATTTAAAATATTTTAAACTGTGCTGGTTTAGCAAACTGCCAGGGCAAGCCACAAACCAGACAGAATATGTTTCTCTCACGCCCCCCCCCCCCCCGGGAAAAGAAAGGGGGCAAAGGAAAAAAAGNGGAAATTATAACAAAATTTAATGGCACAGGGAGAAAGAGTAACAGGTGGGGAGAAAGGGAAAATGCATATATACAAATATATACAACCCGAGCTCCGATGACTGGCAATACAGGCTGCTGAAAGGTTCTTCACTGCAAAGCCGATGGGGGGGTAAAAGAGAGTCCAAACCCCAGCACTCGGTGCAGTCGGAGTGCTGCAGACCACGTGGCGAGCTGGTAACCAAAGCTGGGCCTTATTTGTGCTGGCTTCACGTGGCGACCGGCAGGGAGTGCGGGAGCAAGGCAGAGAGCAGGAGAGAGAAGCCAAAAAAGACGAAGAGACCAAGAGCCTAAGAGACCAAGAGGCGAAAGAGACCAAGAGAGAGAGGAAACCCCCAGTCCTCCTGGCTTTATAGAGTCTGGCAGGAAAATGGGTGGAGTACTGATACTGCTTTATAGAGTCTGGCAGGAAAATGGGGGGAGTACTGATACTGCTTTATAGAGTCTGGCAGGAAAATGGGTGGAATACTGATACCAGATACCTGATACCTGACACCCAGACCCCTTTTCACAACATGGGCCTAAACTCCACCCCTCATTCATTGGGTCCTGGCAGCAAAAGCCAGTAAGAACTTTGCCTGCCCCTTTCAAACTATAACAATAATAAAGAGTAATTATAACTCTAAAGTGCTCTTCTCAAAGCACTGGGTAAAACCACTTTCTCTGTTGAGAGCTTTTGCTTGTTTGCAGGCATGGAAATGAATTAATACATAAATTTTTTACCTTTGTGGCCTGGAAATTCAGTATTTCCTTACTGATGTAGCATACAGGGTGTTTAAAAAAAATGGACCCAATTTCAAATGGATCCATCTTTTTGAAAAACCCTGTATTAATTGTATCTGCCACATAAGGCTTGTATTAAAACATCCTTTTGATGGAATAAACCGAGAGATGAAATTCGTGAATTAAAACTTTTAAAATATTACTTTAGTGTTACTGTTTGCAGCCACCGGGCCTTAGAACTTAGGAAAGATATAACTGAAAAAAAATCTATTTCAGATTTTTAGAAGCTACTCTTAAACCATTCTTCCCAAAGAAAAATAAAAAATGTTTGTAATGTTTTCAGTTATACTTCTCATACAGGGCAATCTTTTATATTTTGCCTGTTTGAAGGAGAAGGGATAAAATACTTAAAAAAGGAGAGTATTTCTTAACACTAAGAACCATGTCATTTATATTTGTTTGGTGGGGAGAAGAAAAGGAAAAAATAAAGAAAGAGAACTGAAGACTTCATAAAGAAGAGAAACAGGAAGACAAACTAATGCTTAATTACATTTAAAATTGGATTTCTTATATGATGAAAAAAATTCACAACTCTTTTAACAGATTCTGAAAAAAGTGATTATTTTCCCCAAACTAAGGTAATCTTTTGTTGTCAATCCTATTTTGCAGATGGAGGACAATCCAAAGGATTGTTTTTTGAACTCCCCTAAAAATGTTCATAGTAGCTTTTCTACAAATCAAAACCTCTTTACGTAAAGTACAATCTATTAGAGTAACAGGCCCAGAGAGAGGATAGTTATCTCACTGGACTCCTTGCTTCAAAAAGATTTAACCTGTGGTTCCAAACATGGTAGTCCGTAAGAAATTCAACTGTAAATATCATTAAGCCCACACTGAAGCCAGGAATTCACATATTGTCACTTTTAAGTGAATGAAAGTATTCAGAGAAATTAGATGGCAAGGAAGAAGAAAGGAATTTGTTAAGCATGCACCTATACAACAGTGTTGACAAAAACTACTAAGAGATTTGTATTGTGAGAGTTAGCCCCTCATAAGAAAAAATAATGTTCAGAATAGAGATAAGGAAGCCATCAAATGTAAAAAAAATGCAATACATCCTGCAGTTAGAGAAATCTGGATTTATTTAATGGCTAGCATGGTGGATATCATTATCAGAAATGTGCCTATATAGAATAATTCTGGAATAATATTTGTGATAACATTTGCAGTGTCTATTTACACATCACCAATTCACCAAGTTGTTACTCCAGAACACATTCTCATGGGTTTTCATCAGCTTAAAAATCACATCATAATTCATTTTAAACAAACATGACACAGAAATTCTTCTTTCCTACAAGTGGAGAGAGGGGGGATTGATAGCTTTCCTACAAGATTCAGCGCTAATTACTAATCATGGAAGAGCAATATAACCAGTATTCAGCTTATATAGAGCTAGCGTAACTGATTTCCTATAAAAAAGATCCGATTACAGATCTGATTAGAAGTTGGTACAGTGTTCTTTTAGGATTGCTTTTTGGACATGAATATCCTGGGAAGCATTCATTGTTACCCATTCTGGATCCAAGAACCTTACCAAAGGCAGTTCAAAACCATCATCCGTGCATAGGCAAAATACTGAGCAAGCAGCTCAGGCAACTTCACACTTGTCCCTTTCTGCCAACTCCATGTTTAACTCTTTGTCCATGGTGTGGCCAGAAGCAGCTCCACGGGAGCTTGCAAGCAAAGGCCTGACGGTTATGATCCGCAGATGTCCATGTCCTCACATGGCATGGCTGCTTTTTCATTCCTTTCTGTTTGTTTTGACCAGCACAAAATTTATGTGGGGGCATCAGCTGTCAAAACAGCCTCTTAGGCTAAAAGGCTGCAGCATAGCTTAAAGTCAGTGTTAAGGAGACTGTCCAGGACCAAAGCAGTCCAAATCAGAGAAGAGTAAAGGTGCCTTAATATCACCTTTTCCTCTTCCCTCCTCCATATGAAACCGTGCCAAGTGTTCCTCAGTTAGAATTCAGGAGCTCACCCGTGGTAACCAAGGAAGAGAAATACAAACAAAAAGTCACAATAAAATGTTTAAAAATAACTCCAAAACATTCCTGACCATTTCTGGAACACAGCATATACAAAATAGGTTGTGGTGTTACAAAGGTTTTCTATTGGTACTTGCATAATACTCCAAAACTTAAGTCACACAATACATTTGCATTTATTGCTCTGTTTGATTTTACTATTTGAAAAAACAATGCAACCAAATACTTAGCTTCTCTTTAAAAATAGTAGATGATAGGCATTATGCATATAGAAAGTCATAAACATGTACTTCATGGAATTATACCAGTTTTGTGTTGATTTCAGCAGCATAAATGTGGTGGGACCCACTTCTGAATCAGAACAATTCAGAAAATATAACAGTAAGTTTGGAATGGACCGTGTGCCAATTTAAATTATGAAGTATCTAAAATAAACTTCAATATCTGCTTGTTAAAGAAAAGATTATTTACTGTCTCTTTATGTCTTTCAGGCAGCTACTACTTCCAGTAATTATTATTTATTATTTATATTGCAACAATGTCCAGAAGTCCCAATTAAAATCAAGTTAAAATCCACCGTTCAAGTCACAACCTGAGCATTTAATAAGCAGAAGCGCTTGCCCCAGAGGCCTTTCAATCTAGAGAGCCCAGAGGCTCCTGGAAAAATGGAAATACACAAATGTAACAAACTACAGTAGTAAGAATAGGGAAAAGCTGCAATAAAACCCTGTTACTCTGGAAAACTAGATATACATTGTTCAGACCACTGAACTCTTGAAAGGGACAAACACAGAGGTGGCTGTTTCACCAACTGTTCTTTCAGTGTAGCTGCATGTTGTTGCAGTATTTACTAGTGTTCCTGTTCAAATATAAAAATAGAAATTTGAATGAGAGGAGTTTGAGCTTGGTATCTATTGTGAAATCATGCATGAAGAATTTGTTTAAACTTTCAGTGGGATCAGTTGCACAGTCCCACTTGAAAGACTCATTACATAACTCTGTATTTTGTACTTTGAGCACTTAATCTGTAATTATTTGGTAACTGGGATACCAACTCTGGGAATTAATATTGCTGGGGACACTGTTGAAGCTGTAATCTAAATACTGTTTTGATATTTATAGCACTTAAAATCCCTGGGATAACTCCTGGTATTGTCTTAATTTGTATAGATGGTTGTATCTTGTCAGTAAAATGTCTTCAGGACCTGTAGTCTAGCTAGCTATAGTTTCAGCAGACTTTGGCTAGGCTTTTATTTTTGATGCTTACAACTGCAAGTGAAACAGTACCTTGCATTGAAAGGAACGTTGTAACTACAGCAGATCCACCATGAGAGCAACAGTTGCCATACATTTCCCACACTCAGTCTATTACCCTGCTGCATGAATAAATGCATTGGGCAATTTGCAGTAAACACTGCCAAAGAACATTTTCACATTAAAAAAGCTATGATAATTCAAGAAAAAATGAGGTGTCGTGATGAGTTCCTGATGGATGACATCAGCTACAGAGAGCCATTCGTATTAGTTATAATAAGGATACATTATTGGGTATTGGGAATGATCAATTGTTCACATGAGATAAAAAAATTAGTGATTTTATTACAGCACCAGTGTAATGCACTATAGTCTCACCACAGTGAGAAACTGTAAATCTCGAGGGGATGAAGTTCTTATACTTGGCCTTAGTCCACAGCTGACTCATTTGAAGAAAATAGTTTATCTGAACCAGAAGAAATGGAAGTGATTTAACGTTTTGGGAAATATATATGTGTATAATTATTTTTTTTACTGACTTTGATGGTTATATTCAATTCAGCTTAATTATTTAAATCTAGGCATAGATGTAGTCACTGAAGAGGACTGTATGCTCTGCAAAGATGGAGAGAGGATTTGTAGAAAAGTGAAGAAATGGTAAGCAAGTATTATTACCCTGGTAAAAATGCATGCTTATTTTCCATGTCTGGGTGTAAACTGGATATTTGAACATGCAATTCCCATACACAGACAAGACATTTTAAATAAATAGCAGTATTGTTAATACATTTATTGTTAATAACAGTATTGTTAAACAGAGTGGACTTCTACAAACTTGATCAACTGTATGTTTTGTTGCTAAAGATTAAACCTTCTTCATCTAAAGCCCCGGAAGAAACTGGATGAAGCAACCAGTCATCCTGAACAGGACGTACCAGTTGGACTTACTGGTGAGGGTTTAAAGGACTTTTTGTTTCTAACTGTACGCTGAAGTCGGGGGCAGTCTGATGCTAACCTGACAAACCATTCCCCTTGGCTGTTCAGTGCCTCGTGTCAAACAGCAGTTTCCATTTTCCATCCTTTTGCCCATTTCTCAGCAAACAGATTATCATAACAAGCCACCCCGCCAGGTTAGTTGGTGGCATTCCCAGTAGAGAAGCCAGTGATTAAATGGGCATGAAAACAGAGCCAGGCTGTCCTCAGACACGGCCTCCGAAGGGCACAGTGAGGAGCATAAGGTGAGCAGCACGGCCAGCCCTCCGCTCTGCCAGCCCGTGCGCTGCTCTGTGCCGAGCACACCCCGGGCTCCACCGCCGTTACCGGGGCACGCCGCGCACTCGGCAGGGCCCCGCACAGCCACTGCCGGCAGCCAAGGGAACAAACAGGAGCACATTTCCACCGAGAGGCCGCCGAGCCCCGCACACGCCGGCACCGGAGCGGCGTGACCCCAGCACGCCCGCCGGGCGCCCCCCC
>VZRW01007371.1:0-43540 GCA_013398125.1 Aegotheles bennettii
CCGAGATGGCCACTTTTAAATTAGAAGTTTTTAATTTAGAAGTTGAACATGATGTGCTTTGTGCCCCAAGCTTCTTGTGTTTTTTGATATGTGGGATATTCAAAGGCTTGCAGGATTGGAATCTGAATTTTTAACCCTTTGGAAGAGGAAACTTGTATTCAGCACCCAGGAGCTCAGCGGGCCCATTTGGACCAGCTAACAGCAGCAAGATGGTGAAATAATTTCCCATTGTGAAATAATTTCAGTCTCTGAATACCTATTGCAAATCCTCAGAAAACTGCACTTTCCCTCTTCAGCTTTTTCAACAAGCAGAGCTTCCCCACTAGCAAACTCCTTGAGACTGCCAACCAAACAAAGAAAACCAGCCCACACATCAGGATCCATAAGCAAACTTGGCTATTGAATTATGGACCCTTCACTTTTCCCTTTGTGGTGCAGGAGTTATCAGCCTTCCAAGTCCAAGTTACCAATAAATGGGCTATGCAACTGCCTGTCCCTGTGCCAGCTCCCTTCCTTCCGATTTGTGCAGGCAGGAGAGAAGCCTTTCCCCTCTGGAGTTTCTGTTCTTGGGTGTATGCTTACAAGTCTTTGTCTTATTTTCCCCTATTCTATCTGTTTCTGAAAAAGAACCAGATTCCCAACTCATCTTGTGCTTAAACCCCAAGGAACTCAAATCTATGACACTGCTTTCATCAGAATGTGATGTCACAGCTGAAAAGTTAAGAAAAAGCGTGTGATGGTAAAATGTGGAAAATGGGCTGACCTGTGAGAGGTGCATTTCTGCCTTAGCCACAGCTAATATATGTGCAGAGGCAACTGAGAAATGAACATTGTATAAATCCCCTTCCTGAGTTGCTCCAATATGGTAATCCCTCCTTCAAGTACCCTGGGCTTAGAGAAGTCTCTGGAAAATGCTGTTCTTTGTGAGAGAAATACAGTTGACTTAACTTGATATGTTGGTCACCTGTCCTCCATGAACCCAAGGGAAATTGCCTGTACTTTTCTCTTAAAAAATGAAAAATAAAAAAACACTTCTGCAGAAGGTCATGAGTTGGGAAAAGTTAAATCAGCTGTGAGTTAGGCCTCCAGAGAAATGTAAGTTACTCATAAAAAGCTACGGAGCAAGCTTTGATTAGTTAAGTAATTTGGTACATAGAATTTATTAGAGCTTAAAGCTTTCCTGTGGGACTCCCCTAATAGTACACAAATAGAGTAAAAAACATCAAAGAAATGCATTTTCTGACAGACACAGAAAGCTACATTTATCCTGGCTTGCCTAATGCCCATTGGAAGGAGGAATAAATCCAGCCCATTCGTTCCAGCAGAGTAGTCAAGTTTTCATGTTTTTACATGTTTGTGTTTCTGATTAATTTCTTGGTAACTTTGCCAATGCTTCCAACCCTCTTGAGCTATTCCTGAGGTGCATGTAGAGAAAAGAGGAATATTGCTTCCCTAATAGACTCAAAGGTATCAAACCATTCTGCAAAAAGCTCAAATATAAAACAGTAAAGGCCTGTTTTCTCTCATCCACTTGAGGCCTTTTTTCATAAAGTTGTTCACAAGGGAAAAATCACCAGCATTTTTCTGTTGGTATAGATATAGCACTAGCTTTGCCAGTATAGCACCCCTTCTTCTCTGTGGAAATAGTATTCTCCAAACCCCCAAAAATAAGAAAAACAGTCTCCTTATGGCAAAGAAGTGTTCACATGGTAACCATCCGTGGTAATGGTTACAGAGCAGGACCAGTACTCCTACCAGGTTTTCACAATGCTCTTTTATTTCTGTATTTTCTTTCTGCCAGAGCATTTACTGTCTCCTGTTGCCCCTGTAGGGAGCTGCGACGTGATGCCTGACAGAGGAGATGCTAAGAAACATTTGACTTCCAAAGTTCACCATAGTCTTGTTAGCACAATTGGAAAATAGTCCTGTCTCTCAGGAAAGCCACAGATTTTCCAGTGAAGCAGAACCTACTTCTCTTCCACACACTAAAATCCCAAAGCGGTTGTATCACTAAGCTGATGCTTTAACCACCATGGATGTTATCCTAGCAGAATAGGCGGATAGGCACCCATGTATCATCTGCTCACATAAATAATTTGTTCTTCAGAAAAAGGAGGAGAGGAAATGGGGAGATAAAACCAGCAATGTGTTCTTTGACATTGTTTTAAAATTCTTAAAATCTTCTTTTTCAGGTATTCAGGAGGGGACACAATGTACCAAATGTAAAAATAACTGGGCACTGAAGTTTTCCATCATCTTATTATATATCCTATGTGCCCTGTTAACAATCACAGTAGCCATTCTGGGATACAAAGGTATGTATGCATTGAGTGCAACATTTCACTTTCAGCCAAGCATCCAGGCATATTGGCATTTACTAAATAGATAGGCAGTTTATCACATTTTCACCTTAAATATCAATACCTTGGCAATATTGCTTGTTGAACACACATGATCCTCCTTCCGCTACAAAGGAGTACTAACCGGAAGACTCAAAGGTCTGTAACACGTGGTATACCTTGATTTCACTGAGCTCTTTTACATACATTACACCTTTCCAGAATAAATGTCCTTCTCAATGGGAGAGCCAAGAATAGTCTTATCTATTCCTTTACCACAGGAACAAAGCGTAGGATTGATGTTACTTTGAAATATCTGGAAGAAAGATTGAACCAGGAGGTGCCAATGTATTGAGTTATCTATGGTTATTTTGATAAATAAAGACACTTGGACACTTTTGACAGTAATTTTGAAGATTCTGGCAGTTGAGCAATCCTGAAAAGGAGAAAATTTCATTTGTGCAAGTCGTTGGTAGGATAGAGCACACTGGAAAGCACAGGTTAAAATTCCCATACATCCTTGGCACTAATTAACTGTAGCCACTTAGGCATTCTTACAAATGGATAGATGTCTTTGTCTGCTGTTGTGCAGTCACAGCTATAATAAATTAAATAAATAAGACATGAGGTTCTGGTGAGAAAAAAAGAAGTCAATAACATCATTGTGAGTATTATGACAAAACATTGCAGCATGTTGTGGAGAAAACCAAGCTGGCTGCTTGAGTATAGCTCTGAGAGTAGCTTCAAAACTCCTCCAAGAAGCTGGGTAAATATTCCTGTGATTAGCATGCAGTGCATCCTGTGCTGCCAACAGCTGCACTCGTAGCAGAGCTGACATCACCTCTGGTCCTTTGCCAGTGAAAGAAAAGGAAATTGTAGAAATAGAAAGGGGTAAATACTTATTTAAGAGGATCTGGTACGGTTTTGAGTGGGAAGAAAATTAAAAATGCTTGGTTTAGATGAAAGATTTAGTGAGGGTGATGAAAGAATGTGAAGGACAGATAGACACACATAGGTATTCCTTTTTCATGGTAAAGCAGACCGAATACAACAAATGAAAATCAAATTATAAGAAATGCAGTACATCTATAATTTGTCAGACATTTTCCTGTAGAATGTATAAGTGGTCTCTGGAAATCAGATTCTGAGGAAAAAAAAGAATTTCCAGGATTCAAAAGCTTGTTCTTGATCTATAAAGATAAGATCATTTGGTTATATGGACTAGGGGAAGACAAACTTAGGCCTTTTGCAGATGAAAATCTGCAGAGATCTGCTTAAGCAGATGAGGATGGGATCCTTCTGGGCTATAACCCAGCCACTAAATGCCTAGGATTTATCAGAATTTTCCTCAAGAGAGTTTTATATGAGGCCGTCAGTTCTGAGGCTCACCAGAAGATTCAGACCTCACTTGGCATCAGAAACAACATAATCAAGTCGGAGGGACCATTGCTCTGTATCTTACTTCGGCAAATGTTTGTTCATGCATGTGTAGGAAGCAATAGTGATAAGGAAATTGTCTGAAAGATCTCTTTGGGAGAGAGAGTTTCTCTTCCTCCTTTTAATACAGTTTTCAAGCTTCTTTCTCCATGGGGGCTTCTAGCACTGTCTTTTCTCCAGGCTTTGCTCTCATCTTGAGACTCTATCTTTACTACACTCATTTCTTAACCTTCTTGTACTGAGAGGGTGCCTGACTGGAGACTAGTCTGTCATAGGAGTACCAAGCCACATTTATCCAGGTCAAGGACAAAAGAATTTCCTTTCCCACAGAAAAGTGGGAAAAATATTACAGGAAGGTTGATAATGAGCATCTTGGTCACAGACCTTAAGACATCTTGGTGACCACTGCTCCACTGCTCAGCAGCTTGATGACTGCTTCACCTGAATGCCAAGGGAAAGAGGCATACTCTGGAGAAAAGTCCTGCTTAGCCCAAGCCCAAAGCCTTCTGTAACGCCAATCAGCAAATGGTCATATGTCAGGCATTAATTTTGCCTTTTGTACCTGCAGCTTAAGAACTTTGTCTCCACAGTGCCTAAGTGCTATTTTGCAGGGAAAACACGAGTTAGACAAAACCCCAGCTGATGGTACATATTCAAAGAAACTGTTGCAATATTTTGATTGTTGGGAAGGAATTAGGCCTTAAAGGAAAAACAAAACTCAAAATTTTATAGAGCTCTTGAACTCTCCTCTCTGCATCAGAGTTTGGCTTGTCTTTTTATATTGCAGTATTACACCGAAAAAAGGAATTCTGCTGGCATCAGGGATTCTTTCAGTCTCTTAGCTAAGTTTCCATTAAATTTGCCTCCCACATTTATGTTTATAAAGCCCAAAACTACTTTTAAAACTTTCATTTCCTACGTGGCATTTAGATATCCTTTGTGATTTAAAACGTTGAAACTACTAATCAGTGGATTAAATATGGCAGGCAAAAAAATAACTCAATGGGAGGCAAAGTCAACATAGAACAAACCTCCAAACTGGTGGTAAAAATTACATAGTAGGTTGGAGAAACCTGAAACCAAAACATGAATTAAACGTCAAGGTCATGAAGGAATAACAAGCTGAGTTTACTGTTAATTTGCTTTGAGAAGGCATATTAAATTATTGTTAAAAACATTAATAAAGCAATCTGTAATTATTTGCTATACTTCATGAAATTAAATGCAAAATACGAAGTTAAAATTCTTCTGGCCCCAGCCAGTGTCCGATTAGCCTAAATGATCTTCCTGTGTCTCACTCCAGTGAGGGAAGCTAGCATGCTCTCAGCTTGAATTTCTGCTCGTTCTCATTCTTTGGTCAGTCCTTGTTTTTAAGTTTCTTGACTAATTGCCACCGTGACTTTCATCTACTTTTTTTATCTGTCTCCCAGACAGAGTTTGCCTGCCATTGCCTAGAGGCAACACACCTTGGTGAGATGGCACATCTTGTCCCTGCTTCTGAAATAGTCACTTAGATGCAGACTGTTCTGGTCAGCAACTACTTGAAATTTTTACTTCTTTTGAAAGGTCTTTACCACATTTTCCACAGTGACCTTGTCAGAAAGTGATATGACAATGTAGAGAGATCTGACCAAGCTGAGAATTAAGGTTAAACTATCCAAAAGCAAGCTTAAGGCATAGACAGACTGCATTTTTGAGAGCAGCAGACTGTTGGGAGCAGCAGAGTCGGCTTCATAAGGGATTTTATGGCTGGTCTGCCTGTTTTGCCTTTGCCTCTTTCTGGAGAAGATGGGAAGTGGTTGTTCAAGACTAGGGCACTCCTCAGAGGATGACTTCCACTCCTGAGAGTGCTCCACATGCTCACCTACCACTGAAGGCTCCATCCAGAGGTGGTGGTGGTAGCTACTGCCAGGGAAGGAAAGGCATTCCCACTAATAGGATATCCATCCATATGACCCTTTTTGACAGCAAGAGTAACTAAACCTACTTTGGCCACGGCTCTCTACTTGTTCTTCCCAGAGTTCATCCTTTCCACTTGCAGGACAGTAGCAAGAAAGTAAATAAGCTACAGATTGCTTGGGGAAGGAGTTTGGGCAGGAGCTCAAGTCCCCCAGGGCCACGATTTGTTTGGGCATGGAGGCTAAGCTTCTGCCCCCCTACAAATCAAATATATGCATTGGTTTATCTATAGGATGGCAAAATTCAGCTTAGACTGCATCACTGGGAATCCTTGAGCTAACTCTGGATGTCACCTCTGTTGTTTCTGCTGCTGGAGCTGAGTGGTTTGAACTTGACTCTGGCCTCTCTCCTCTACACTTAACACGACAGGACTGCCTCGCCCTCTGAGGGGAAACATAATTAAAATAAAGGAAATTGTTTGCCTGATATAGCTAATTCTGCACTTCACATCAGTTAATCTGCGTAAGTCATCACCAGTTTAGTGTCAAATAGACAAAAGTCAATACCTTGTGTATTTGAAAGCA
Organism: Aegotheles bennettii; assembly: GCA_013398125.1. NCBI lineage: Eukaryota > Metazoa > Chordata > Aves > Caprimulgiformes > Aegothelidae > Aegotheles > Aegotheles bennettii. Next base: position 6,260 of record VZRW01007371.1, read on the forward strand.
GCCTTCTCTTTCCAGCATCCCTAAACCAGCATCCTCCAGCTAAGTGTCATGTTAGCCCTCCTGATCCAGGGCTACTGTATGGCATCCAGCTACACACTAGAATTAAAAGCTATTACTTTCTGTAGGAGACAAGCTGCTGGAGACTGAAAGACCTTTTAACAGTGCTCATGAGTGATCTTTCAGACACAGTGCAGGCACAGTCTTCCCCACATATCATGGCCAGTTGTCAATAATACCAGTAAGGCTTCTGATTAAAGTTCTTTTTGGGGTGTTCTACACAGAGAATGACCATAGCTACAGACCAGCTTAAGTCCTTTTAGTTCAGGGTAGGGATTGTTGGGTCTTTTTTACTTTTAGCAATGAAAATACTATACGTTGCTGTATCTTCAACTCCATCTAAACTTGTCTAATTGCCAGTACAGGCTACTACATATTGATAGGATTTCTACTGTTTTCATTTGCTTTGGACTCTTCATGGAGTCTTCAGGTCCCTTCCAACCATAACGATTCTATGATTCTATGGGAATATTTTAACCCAAATTTCCAGTGTTAGATACCAAGAAAACATTCTTTTTGCTATAGGACAGCATAAAATCTCATTTTACAAACTGCGGATCTGAAGTACAAACTGGCATTAATTTGAACAAGCAAAAGGAAAAAAACTACATTTTCCTTTCATTACTGATAATATATATTCATTTGCCAACCCCAAGCTTATCACATAACTGGAGAAAACAGGTGAATATTAAACTAAATCTGCATTAATGAGACCCATAGGTGATGTGACCTTGCTAGTCAAGACACAGGTCCAGCAGAAACACTATGAGTAGGCTTGCTTTTTAAATCCAGATGCTTTCACGAAGTCCTGTGTAACTGCCTGGAGTGAGCCATGTCCTTTGCAGTGACTATCCAGGAACAAAGCAGAGCACCAGAGACTGAACGAGGAGTTGTCTAGAGTGAGACATCAGGGAAAACCAAGTATGATCCCCATGCTCACTGCATGTAATGCATAGGTGCATATGTGCATCAGTGGAGTGTAAGAAACAACTGAAAGACCTTTGCTGATCTGGGCTCCAGCCTGGAAGACAGTTGGGCAGGACAAACAGACAATCAACTGTGAATTCATTTAGGAAAAATGGCGTACAACATTTTGACAAGTAACTTCAATGGGCAGAAGAACCAGTGAAACAATAGTGCTATATTGAGTGGGGGAAATGCTTTCTAAAGCAGAAGGTATTAAGCAATGGTCCCTCTAAAAAAGCAGAGCCATTATTGTAGCCTGAATCTGGTGTTTAACAAACCATGTGCCATCGTCCCAAATATAGAAAGCCACTCTATGTCTTTACACATAGTCTCTGTTTTACTGGCTTGTTAGCAGCATAGAAAGAAGGAAGGTAATTCACGAAAGGGTGTCTGGTCTCTCTGGAAACCTTGAGACTTTTTCTCTGTTGTAACTCACCTTGGTGCAGTTGCACCAGAGATAATCTTGCTGTTTCTCCTGTTGGTTTTGGGGAAGCAATGAAAGCTTGCTGTGTAACTGTGGTACCCAGTGTCAGAAAAACAAGGGCAAAAGTAATAAAGAAGAAGCACTTAGTGGACTACACTTTAAAGCTCGGGATTCTTGTGGTTTCTCATGAGCAGCAGCAGATCCCCTAAATTTCCACTTCTAGTAAAAAACCAAATCTTTCGAACAACTTAGCAACAACTTCTATGAGTCTATTCCCTAGCTGCAGATAATCTTACAGACACAAGGAGTTAATGGTAGCTCCCACCCTGCACAGGTTTACAGAATTGGCTTCACTGTTTCAAGACATGAGAGACACCTTCTTTCTTCTCTTTAAAGAGGACGCTGGCACAATAACTCATGTAGCCTCTCTCAGGGTTCGTGCAGATCCATTCTGTTGCCAGGGTAGCAAAAGGGCTAAATACTCTGCTGATGAGAAGTTGTTTCTGCCCCAGTTGTGGTTTGAATGCAAAAGCCTGCTAGACTAGGTTTGGCATGGAAGCTGAAAGCTGCCTCTAATGTTACAAGCATTTCACATTTTTGTCACTGGAAGACACTTCAGGCTCTTTATTTGTTGTTCTGCTTTTTCCATTTCCATATCAATTCCATCAAATAATCAGATTGTCTCAATGACAAGAAAATGACTCAGACATTACAAAATAAAGAGCACATCAGCCATAAATCTGCACTTGTTGAATGACCATTCTTTCAATCTTAATAGGGCAGAATGGTTTCAAGACTATTTTGAGCGATCTGTACCATTATCAAGATGTTTAAAAATTGATCCCCAAAACTTTTAGTAACTGCATCTTCAAACTGCTATCTCAGACCAAAGTTTGCTAGCCAGGTGGCAATTTTTAATGATTAAAAGGCACAAGAAAAAATGTTATTTTCAAGGAGAAGTGGCTCATAGCAAAACAAAAGGAAGCCTTCTCTCATATGTCTGAGCCTTTATGAATCACCTTTGCCACACAACACTGTGCTTGGAGCATGGAAATACTGTTAAAAGAAAAGGACTTGGTGCATGAGGGAAATCCACAAAGAGGGAGATTGCTCATGAGCAAAGAAATGTTTAGGGACTCTTGTCAAACTGAAGAACTGGAAGAACACTGAGTCCCAACAGCAGATAGGAGCTCATCATTCCAACATTTCACAGAGCAACAGCAGAGTGTAGTGGCAAGCAAGGCAGTTTTAAGGTGGTTTCTTTTTTTGTTTGATGGTAGAGGTGGTTTTTTTGTTTGCCTTATTGTTTACTAGACTTCTTCCATAATTTCACTTTTCTTCTTTCCATAACATGCTGTTCTCCTTCTCCTAGTTGTAGAAAAAATGGACAATGTGACAGGTGGCCTGGAAACATCCCATAGAAGATATACAGAAAAGCTCACAGAGGTGGAGAGCGACCTGAAGAAATTAGGTAACACACACAAGCAAAGCCCCTTTGTATTATGGTTTGGGGTGTTCTCCCAGCAGATAGAGGCAGGAAATCTGTCTGAAAAATCTCTGGCTATGACAAGACACAGCACTTCTATTCCAATTTCTCAAGTACTTGGGAAAGCACTTTAAAATGGTTAAGATCAGCTCTACTTAGGACAGGATTTTAAGCATACTTTAATATTTACAGTTCCCACTGAAATGACTCTGAAATAATTTATACTAAAATAAACAGACACTTAATGGTTGTCCTCAGGAGAGAGTCTTCTCTGAGGCAGAGATGTGAAACATAGCAGCAGCTGTTCCACAGCACAAGAGATTCTACATAAAATGAAAACCCATCACCCAGTCATCTTGATGCTGTTTTAGCAATCAAGATTCAAAACTGAAGGCCGTTCTAAGGATTGCACAAATAATCAGCTGTTCAAAACTCTTATGTCTGAGGCAAGTTGGTTACTTCCATAAAATGTTTCTTACTCATCTCAGGGAATACAGGACACAAGATTGTTATAAGTTCAGGTGTCCCAAATGCTATCGCAGTCCCAAATGCTATCGCAGTTCTTAATTTGCAGGATGGAAAACAATCACGGATAAGGATTCTACTCACTAAGTGTACATTTCTGCGTTTCTTCCTTGTCTGGAAAGGAAGCAGAGCTATTTATTATCAATTTCTATATTCATAATTGGTTTTTATGTACATATGAATATACACATACGTGCATGTGCTTCTTGAAATAAATTTTGTTTAGCTTCATAAAATATATATCAAGACATGTATTTCTAGGAAAAATTACTTGCTTGCAGCTCGATCATAATTTTTTACAACTTTTTCCCCTCGAAAAATAGTTGCATTCCAAAGGATTTGCGCATTGCATTTTGTTCAAAGACATGGGATCATTCAGTGGCATGTACTTTTGCTGATACATATACAAAAGTAAATGTTACACCTTAAAGTACATGCAACCTTTTGGGTTATATTTGGATTATTATATTATGTTGATTACGTTTTCACAACTTGGAGTATCTTTGATTCATTCACACCCACACATTTTTACATGCTGCTTAATGGATGGCCAGTGAGATGCTCAGAACCATCAATTCCCATTTAAGTGGACTTGCCATGGAGGAAGTTAAAAAAGTTATGGGGCAACGTGTGTGGGAGGCATGAAGGTAAGAGAACTGCTGTAGAGCCAGAGGGGTAACAACATGTGGTGAATGAAAGACAGGCCTTCGGGGATAAGCTGAATGTGGACCTGGAAGATGTCAGATCCATGTGGGAAACAGTATAATTTGAGCTATAACCAAGAAGTAAACATAGAGTCAGAGCTGAGAAGATCCTGGAGTGAGACAAGTGTCAGGGAAAGGAACTGTGCTTAGGAACATGTCCATACACAAAAGACTCCATAAACACTTCAGACTGAAGTCTCACAAGCCACCATCTGATATTTGCCATTGTGACTCACTCAAACACAGCAGAATAAAGCTCCATACACAGCTGTATTCACTGTAGTTCAGAAAAACCATCCTGCTCTCTCTTGGAGTCATCTGAAATTGTGGACTTCAGGCTGCACAATTCATAAATACAGCTACACTTAGATGAGGACAAAAATATATGGACTGTGTGTAGGAGGGGAAAGTGATTGAAGTCAAGAAAGGGAATCTTCCCTGAAAGTGAGTGTTGACTGCGTATTTCCTTGGTTTCTATGTCCTGGGTGATGGGCTTTGCAGCCTCAAAAGCTTAATCATACTCAGACAAGCTTCCAGAAGTATTCTGTAGGGCAGTGTAAGCAAGAGCAGAGATGTTCCTCCAAGATTAAAGGTTTTGCCTTCCTCAAACTCAGAACATGAGGAAACAATAATAGCAAAATAAATGTCATTAAAAGTAATGGTAATATGTTAGAGAGAAAAACAGAAATCTGTAATATCCTGTGATAACTGGAGTAGCCTGATGGCAAAGCTTTTCTCTCTAAACCAGATTGTTTTAAAATAGGTATTAGAACTTCTTTAAATTGAAGATTTTAAAAAATGGAACTGTATGTACATGCATATCTATGTGTCTTGTCCCACTTGTCTCACTCCAGGATCTTCTCAGCTCTGATTCTTTGTTTACCTCTTGTTTAGAGCACACACTATGTTGTGTTCCTCACACACATATCAATGAAGATCTTCCACCTGCCAGGAAAAGGAGGAAGAAGATATGAACAGCTAAAATTTACTTCTGAGCTTTCAGCAAAATCCAGTTGCAACTTCAAAACATACATTTACTGATACCTCTTTAATATTTTGAATTCTATTTGCCATTCAGTTTTCATTCAGAATACAGCACTCCTTGACTGTATATACTCATCAGTTTCTAATGGTAGTTTTTCCTGTATATGACAATAGAATCACTGTTTTGTTCTCCTCAGCAAGACACAAGTTCGTCATTGATTCCTCTTTGTTTTTTTCTCTGTCTAGTGGCAGAACTTTGCTTAGTGGTTTCTCTTTTCTGGAAAAGATAGTATAGAAGTTCTGTTGAGAGAACATTTTGACAACTTGACTGTAGTTAAAATACATTGTACTTTTTTATACTGTGTTTTAAAAGAATTCATCCTAAAGCCTTTCCATTTATTTTCCTGTACAACAGATGACCAAGCTGGACAAAAAGCCATGAATACTAACACTGAACTGTCTAGCTTCAGATCTGACATTCTGGCTCTTCGTCAGCAACTTCATGACATTGCAGAGAAAACTACCAGAAACAAAGATACACTGGAAAAGCTACAGGAGTCTGGAAACGTGTTAGATGATAGACAGACCCAAATGAGAAGTGCCTTAGATAGTAACTCTTTCATGATCATCAGTGTCAATAAGACTCTTCAGGCATATACTGGCTATATCAACAATCTTCAACAAGACACAAGTAATATCCAAACAAACTTACAAAACCAAGTGCATTCTCATAATGTGGTCATCATGAACCTGAACAACTTAAACCTGACACAAATACAGCAAAGAAATCTTATCAGTGTTCTGCAGAAGTCAATGGAGGATACAAGCTTGGCTATTCTAAGAATCAAGAACGACTTTCAAAATCTGCAGCAGGTTGTCCTTCAAGCCCGGAAGGACACCGACTGGCTTAAGGAGAAAGTACAAAATTTACAGACTTTGGCCGCCAACAACTCAGCATTGGCAAAAGCTAACAACGATACACTTGAAGACATGAACAATCAGCTCAGTTCCTTCAGTGGGCAAATGGAGAACATCACCACAATTGCCCAAGCCAATGAACAAAATCTAAAGGATCTCCAGGAACAGCATAAAGAATATGAAAACAGAACTTCTGCAAAATTCAACCAGCTAGAAGAGAGGTTCCAGGTCTTTGAAACTGATATAGTCAATATCATTAGCAACATCAGCTACACTGCTCATCATCTACGGACACTGACTAGCAATCTCAATGAGGTCAGGACAACTTGTACAGACACCTTAAGTAAACATTCAGATGAGCTGATTTTTATGAACAGCACACTAGCCAATATTCGCTTAGACTCTGCATCTCTCAAGATGCAACAGGATTTGATGAGGTCAAGGTTAGATGTTGAAGTTGCCAATTTGTCAGTAATCATGGAAGAAATGAAACTGGTAGATTCCAAACATGGCCAGCTCATCAAGAACTTCACTATCCTACAAGGTATGCAGCTTCTCTAATGATGCCTATAATGGTCTATACTGAATTCCTGCTTGCATTACCTCTTTAATTCTGTAGAAGTCGGCACATGCTGGTAGAGAGACCTGGCGTTTTCCATTATCTAATCCTAAACTTTGGAAATGTAAATGTAGCTTGGATTTTCTTTACTAATTTTCCTATACCTTCTTTACATACCTAGAATAGGGATGTTATGAAAGAAGGTTCTGACTTAGCAAAATTTTATTTTGACTGACTGACTGGATCTGCTTTTGATTAGTTTCTAAATAAGCTAGTGAAGGTGTGGAACCTCAAGAAACCAATCCCTGCTAAGGAGGAAATGGCTAAAAAATATACGTTGGACTATTCCCAGAAAGGTCCACCCTTACTGAAAAACAAGTTGCTATTTCACTTTAAGCCAGTTGTTAGTCTGCCAGAAAACATCCTACTTTGCTTAGTTTTTAATCCTGGGATATTTTATTTTCTCCAGAAATAGATAACATCAAGTTTAGGAGATTTCTCCCAGCCAAGTATTATCCCAAATGAAAAGAACACTCATATTTCAAACCTGATGTGAACCAGTCAGGCCTAAAATTCTAATCACAAGTATAAATTCATTCCTCCAAATAAAGTAAGGATTAATTAGAGCCAAGATTATATGTCAGTAACCTTAACCTTTCTCATTTCAATCAGGCCTAAATGACTCCAGTTTAAGAATGTATTCCTGGAGGAGTTTAAATTATGTAGATTGGTGGTGTGGGGGTGTGGGTATTGGCAATGCATTTTCTCATTTATGATCAGAATCCAAAATTATTTTGTTGCTCATTGCTGACACAATATTGCCATTTCCTCTTATATGTATTGTTCTCTTTCCTGTTATAGCCAGGCAGTGAGCAAGTAGTACTTCTGATGTTCCCCACAGTTCACCAATTGCTCACTACCATCGCTTTGTCTCTTTCTGACAACCTGTTAATGACAAAGCAGCAAACAGGGTCATTGAGGGAGAAAGACTCCTGTTGTCTAAGAGCACAGAGATGGGGCTAAAAGGTAAAGGGAGCATAGCAGAATGAGAGATCGGGAGCATCAACACACAAGACCATGTGCATCAACAGCAGGGATCATGTCTTGCAGGGACTGGTGTCTCAGCTGGTCACCTGGGACATGGTGACACTGTCCAGGTCACAGGACAAGGTGCATCAGATTATTTTCCTCTGTACCCTGTATTCCATGAAGGCTCAGGAAAGAGCAATGATCTGAGAAGCAGACATAGTTTTACAAGCACTGCTTGAAGTAGCTGTTAGCCCAGTTTTCACAGTGCTGAATACCCAGTGTTGCTGGTCTGAGATACATTAACCAAGGTCCCCACATGGGCTTTTTGTTTCATTTTCTCTCTGTATCCTCACTTTTAATCCTTACATTGTTTCAGGCCCTCCTGGTCCAAGGGGACCTAAAGGTGACAGAGGCCCTCAAGGTCCTCTTGGCCCCGCTGGCCTAAAAGGACAAAAAGGGGAGAAAGGAGAGCCTGGACCACCGGGACCTGCAGGTGAGAAGGGCCCACCTGGACCAACTGGGCCACCAGGAGAAAAAGGAGGGAAAGGTTCAAGAGGATCACCTGGCTCCAAAGGTCAGAGAGGTTCTCCTGGCAAGACAGGTTTGCCTGGACCAAGCGGAGACCCAGGGCCACCAGGTCCACAAGGCAAAGATGGTCCACCTGGGCCACAGGGCCCACCAGGATTTCAAGGCCTTCAAGGAACTGTGGGAGAGCCAGGGGTACCAGGACCTCGAGGACTACCTGGGCTACCTGGAGTCCCTGGGCTGCCTGGTCCAAAGGGTCCACCTGGCCCACCAGGGCCACCAGGTCCAGGGATGCCAATGGCACTACAAAGTGAACCTACATCAGTGCCCGAGGCTAATGGTAAGTTATCAACATGCTGCATGCATCTTTTACTGAGATACAAATATATGAGGGTGCTCACCACTTAGTTACTGGTTCAAATAACCTCTGCTACCTTAAACTAAGTCTTTGGGATTTATCACAAAGAGCCCAGTTAAATGACCTGTTGGTCTTCCTTCTGATGACCTGGAAGTGATTTAACGTTTACAGCTAAAGAAAAGGTGGAAGTATTACGAGTAATAAATAATCCCCTTGATCATACAATTCAGTCTTGATTTTATAGAGTCAGGATCTAGTCAGTAAACCCTTGTGGTTTAGATGTCAGGATGCTGTCGATGGGTATGGGATCCTCCACTTGTTATTGGCCCTATGCAGAAAGTTGCCACTGGTTTGTTGATTTATCAGTGACTGGTTTAACACCAAAAAATTCATGACAGGTTGTTCTCCTCATTGGAAGAACTATACGGAAAAGTGCTACTACTTTTCAATTGAAAGAGAAATGTTTGAAGAGGCCAAGTTATTCTGTGAAGAGAAGGCATCACGCTTGGTTATCATAAACAACAAAGAGGAGCAGGTAATTACCTTCTCGTTCTGTTTTTCAAGGAGAGAGTTTGAGGTTATATAACAAGCAGACGCCACAAGACAACTGGGAAGCTGAGAGCATTGTGAATTCACAATGAAGTAGACACAGTGATTGACTCCAGTTAGCATTTTGTCCACCCTCTTGTCTGCACAGCAGTTTCTCCATGTGCAGAAGGGCAATGTGGGCAGAGCTGGTGCTGACCCTGAAGGTGGTGGGCACAGAGCAGCCAGGAAGGTTGGCAAGAATTGTAGGAGTTTTTAGCCTTTAAAGATGGAGTCCATTATGTCCTGCATATTATTCAAAGTGTATTCTTTGCAGTGGTAAATATGATTTAATTTTAAATTGTCTGGTTTAATATATGCAGCCTAAGACTGCTGCGACTCAAAAATATTTTTAATTTAACTATAAATCTAGCTATACTTTTACTACTGTTCAATGTAATTATTTGGTGGCTACATAGCAGTGAAGACATCAAGCTTACTCTTTGGGGCTTTTTTTCAGTTTGTATCTGTAAGATGTTGGCTGGCTTCATGTCAACTTGATTTTCATGACTAGCTCTCTCTATGTCACATGCAAACACTACTATGGATCCTAGTGTGGGCAAGGGGTTGCAAGGCTAACTCCTGAAACATGTCTTCAGCTTAGAAAAATTTCTCTGTCCCTTCCTATTCTGATAACAAAGATGCTCATGAAACCAGAGTAGCTTATTGTCTCCAAAGATGGTTGTCTTTGTTTGTTATGGACTAAGATCTTTCTTCCACAGCAATGGATAAAAAAGCAGATTTTGGGGAAAGGCAGCTTCTGGATTGGACTAACAGATTCAGACAAGGAAGATGAATGGAGATGGCTGGATGGATCTTTACCAGTTTATACGTACGTAAATGAAAAACAATGGTATTTATTTTCTGCAGATGCTACCAACCTTGCTAACACTTCTAAAATCAGCATCTAGAAATTATCCAATGCCAATGAAAGAATTTGTTACTGAGGGTGCAGTTGAACTGTTTTTTTTCTCTCTCCCTTCTCCATGCACAAGGCTTTCTTTCCTTGCCAGGAATAAAACTAAATGTTGAATGAAAGAATCACAGAACTACATAGCACAGTGTTGCTTGCCAAAACATTCACTCCTGACTTTTATTACTAAGTTGAGATGGGAAGCACAGACAGTTTTGCTGTCTTGGTTTGAATTTTCCTTATTTGCATTACAACTGGCTATAAATAGAGTGCTCTTTCTGATAAAAAATGTCCAGCCTTTAGATAAAGCCGAAATCCAAGTGGAAAGAATTTAACATAAGGAAAATACATGAAACTAGGGTCTCTAAGCTTTGGCCAGCTGAAAACAGAATTGGCAGCTCTCCAGGAATCCTAGGGCTAACCTAATTTGTCCTAAATGGAACAGATTGCAACCACCCAAAGTTTTAATACTGAAGAGTGGACTACAGAGTTTATAGAGCTGAGCATGCTGTGCTCCAGAAAAACAGGCTACAGTCAGTTCAATGTTACAAAATAATTAGCTGTGATCTCATTGGTGTTCATTTTGTTGAGAAACATGGAAAAAGTCAGATGTACTTCAAATGAGCTGTAATATTTTTCTCTTTTTCTCCCTCCCTATTTTCATCGTTCTGTTAATTTATGGCAGCTCTGTGACTGATTCCCACTTCAGCCACTGGTTTCAATAGGTTGCCACTGTGGTTTTAGGTGTCCTGTCGTAACCTCAGAGCTGTCAGTTATTGATTTTCAAAGTATTTCATTACTTCTGGAAAGCTGCATGTCCTCCCAGGTGCCTAGTCAGATGCTGTGTGTCTGGCAGGCATGTTTTTTAGCTGAGCATGGACCATATCAGCCAGCAATCACAAGCTCCCGTCAACAACCTATTTCTTTAGGAAAATGGAGATTTTAAGTCTCAAGGTTGGAATTGTTTCTCGCTTGTTAAACAAAAACAGGATGAGGAAACACTTGTTGCAAGCTTCTTAAGTGCTGTGTTACATTTCACCATCAAACCTAACAATCTCAAAAGATACATGTATATATACTTTGCACATTCCTTATAAGTCCGAAAATTCATTCCCCATCCAAACACGGGTCCTCAAAACAGATAAATCTTTGCTGTGCCTTGGTGCGGTCAGGGGTCTGAGAGCCTTTGCAGTGAGGGATGGCAGCGTGCTGCCATCCTGGGCAGCACTCATGAGCCAGCCGGCTCTTCTCAGTCCCATCTGCTGGCAGGAATGCAGCGTGAAGGCTTTGCTGGCTTGGAGCAATGCGCATGGAGCATGGAGCATTCCCACTATATGTGCATGTACATTCAGAAACCAAAATAAAGTTCATCGGTCTAATTTTAGGTTTCTGAGTATTGGCAGCCTGAGGCCGAATAGATTCCCTTCTCTGTAATACATCTGTTTTTCATTTTCAGCAAGAGTCATGTATTGTTTGTTTCAGTGTGTATTTCCCGTTCGGAACAGATCTCATGATGTTTTCGTTAATTTCTTGTGGTGAAAAACTGTCATGTGTGCTGTGTTGTGCAATCATATCTCTTGCTTTTTGGTTGAAAGAAACTGGAAAACCGGGCAACCTGATAACTGGAGCCATGGTCACGGGCCAGGGGAAGATTGCGCTGGGTTAATCTATGCTGGGCTCTGGAATGACTTTTACTGTGAAGATGTTAACAATTTCATTTGTGAAAAAGACATGGACAAAGGTAAGAAAGGCACTTGGTTTTATTAGTTCACCCTACACTTAGTAGGCCAAATTCATTTACATTTTCCACAGCTAGAGGGGAGAAGATCCAGGCATAAGACTAGATGTTCTGGCAGTGCTTTTTTAAGGAAGAGGGGGAATGACACATGGAGCACTTCTACTCAGATCCAGCCTAACATGGGCTTTTCTAATACTCTGTGCAATGCAGATGCTGGATTTATTGCTATAAATCTTGTGCTCTTTCACTGGAAGAAAAAAACATCTTTCAAGCTGGTTGTAGGCACACACAGCATGCTCTGCATCTTGACTATCTCCTGTAGACTTTAAACATGCCTAAAATTTCAAGCAGGATTTGGCACATGTGTCAGACCCTGGCCACACTGGAAGCTGTTTTTATAGACCCGATGTCTATGCAGGGGGGAAAGCTGGCTTCTAGGATGGCTCAGGGACCAGCCTTCAAAAAAAAACAAAACAAAAATTCTGTTTTGGGACTGTTAAGGAGGTCTTAAAATTCCCACTGCTGCCAGGAGATGTCCCACAGGACTGCGAGGCTGGGTCTGCAGGCCATAAGCAACTCATCTGTTGCTGTTGGAGCGAAGGACTCATAAATTGCAGATGTGGCCCAGCAGTCACCCAGGTGATTGCCACAGGGCATCTCTTTCTGGTTACACAGGCATTTCTGCAATGGCAGAGGGCAGGTGGTTCACATGGCTGCTTATAGCCCAGCCCAACCATCCCGGAGCTAGGCGGTATTTGTGTGCGTGGTGGGGCTCTGCCCAGAACATTCTCTCCTCCATACAACCTATGTAAACACTGCTTTGCCAGGGGTGCTCCAGTTGGAACCCTGTAGGCTGAATTTCAGTGAAGGTGGATGGAAATGTCAGCTGGAGCCAAAATTACATCCCATGCACAAAAAATGACCCCCTAAACCAAAGCAAAACAAGGTGCTGAATAAGCTTTGTGTGTGTATAACTCTGTTTGGGTGTCCAGAGTGAAGGACAGTGTGTAAGTAACTATGTAATTTGCCCTGGTTTTCCTACATACATTTGTTATTTTAGGAAGACTTCTTGGTTTACAAATATTTACCCTCCAGGACTTGCAGGATCTGAATATGAATCCACTTCAATTTTTAACATACCTTGATCTCTGTAAGGTTTCCTTTTGGAAATGCATTTAATCTTTACAGGCTTTTTACATTATTTTTTTTTCTCTTTGTTTTTCATTTTTCTCTCCTACTGTAGGGCAAATATTTGGAGTGTAACAGGCTGTGACTTTACAGATACCTACATATTATGGAAATTTACTTAAAGCATAAGAAAATTCTGGGAGAGAGCTACATTGCCTACCAAAATTGAAAAAACAAAACAAAACAAAAGCAAGCACTGAGAACTGGTTTAAATGAATAAAGGAATTCAACAGCAACTCCTTTCCAGCATCCTGCAAACATTCGAGGCCTTTCAACACACAACATCAGGAAATATCGTTGGACTAATCCTTTTACAGAGTTTCTTCCCAACCAGTAACCACATACATAAGCAACTTATGTCTTCTGAGAAAAGACATCCTGTCAATCCGAATAAGACTGTTGGTCACTCATATAGAAAAACATATAAAGCAACTGTGTAAACAGTATGTTTCATTTGCTAAAATCCCAAATGTAGGAAAATTATACAGATACACGAATATATAGATTTTATATAAATATATATATATAGTCCAACTCTTATCAATAATATGGAATATACTTTTAAGAGCTTTTAAAACTTTGTATTTTTGTACAAAATATTTGCTTTTTACAATTGTTCTCTTTTTTACTGACTTTTTTTTACAAATATAGTGCACAGGGGCCAAAGAAAACAATAAAGGTACTAATAATTCATTAAGGTTTGCTGTCAGGCCTAGCTCAGCTATAGAGAAATATTTTTCCAGTTAGAAATATTTGTACTTTCCCAGATGATTTGATCTGGTTAAATAACTTTTAAAACAGATTTTAGATAGTGTTTTCCTTATTATATGCAGTCTAATCTGCGTGTGTAACAAGTTGACTAAGGACTAGATACTCATTACAGCTCTGATCACAGACAGCGTTCCATCACGGTACTATGCAAAGACCGTGTTAATAAAAGCTTTTCCTTCCTGCCTTCCCTCCTGCCTGCCTGCCTTCCTGCCTTCTTTCCTGCCTGCTTGCCGCCTTTCCTGTCAGCCTGCCTTCCCACCTGCCTTCCTGCCTTCCCACCTTCCTTCTTTCCAGCCTGCCTGCTCTCCTGCCTGTCTGCCTGCCATCCTGCCTTCCCGTCTTCCTTCTACTCACAAGAAAATGCCACAAAAGTACATCTCTGAGTTTTTTAGAATGGTTTTGAAATGTTTTCATTCCTTCTCCCTTCTCATGAGGAATTCTACCCCAGTAGGTGCTACCCACATTGCAAGTCAAGCCCAGGTGAAGAATTTTATGAAAACAGAAACAAAGGATCTGCACACACTGGAATATGTTTGGTTTTAAGACAGATTTCAAAATTTGGTAAGAAAAATGTGCCATACTCAGGAAAGTCTAATCAACTTGCACTTCTCCAAAGTGCTTTGTAAATTGATCTCTCTGTTTTCTTGGACCAGTACTTCTTTCCCAAACAAACTAGAAAATAAAATATGCTGCAAAACAGAAAGCAGTGTGGCTAATGAGATGATATCATCACCCAGCCAGTTTCCTCCATGGTCCCATAAGCCGTTGTCTAGGCAGCAATGTTGCTTATCAGGAATTTAAAATTTAGCAACCAGTTAAAGTTCATTAGTAGAAATCCTGGTTTCTGTTCCTAGTTTTATACTATGTCCAGCCACATGTTATACCACGAAGGAAGTTGTTTTGGCTTCTTGGGAAGGAGAGTTGTTTTTCCATTGCCTCCTGACCTGCTGTTTACCTTGGCCGAATGCAGATAAGTTTGTTGAAGTACTCCAGCTCTGTTGGAAAGACAAGATTTTGTACTTCAGATTTTCAAATATTGCTCTTAAGACAAATCAATTAAAGACTACTGTTTTCCTACGTCCTACACTCCCTCCAGTGTTTATTCAGGGGGGGTGGCTTTTTAATTTTAACTATAATTTTCTTAAAGAAAATACATAAAATGTTACATTTGGGATTCTGTCCTGTGTTACATACTAGATGTGAGACAGGAACAACATGAAAATTGCATATGTTTTAAATAAAGTGAAAGGTCTGTGTATCACAGCCATAGAAACCGCATGTCACCATCTTGGAGGCAGGGCTTTTCTTCAGACAGTCTGGATTTCCCGAGACTTTTCTTTTGCTTTTTTCATCAGGTTTTGAATGCAACATGATTCTGCCATACACTGTCATGCTGTACCTAGGAGTTGTGTGTCGATACACACTGTAGTGTTTACATATATATTTACACAGTGTCTATGGAGATAAAGTGCTATTTTTGGATAACAAGGTACAAAACTTACTTCGCATGCTCAGAGTGCCTCACAAACCCTGGTGAGTGGAGCTTCGCAGAGCCACACTGAGTTAGAAGCGCTACTACCTATGTTTTGAATGTTAGCTTATTTAGGTGAAATAAGCCCATTCTGAGGATCTGCCATGTTAAATGAAGTTCTTCTTGCTTTTTACTGATGTGATAGACTTCTGTCCACAAAAGAAGTTCATGAGAAACCTCTGTGCAAGCCCCAGCTGTACTGTTTCCTGATTTCATCTTTCTCCTCCTTCAGCAATAGCAGTGATGGTACAGATCGAGATGACATGATCCAAGAGTCATCCTAGTGTTTTCCACTCCCTCTAAAGAGGTTTTCTGCACAGCGATCAACAGCTCTAGCTGCACCTATGTCTGCATAAGGTTACAGAAATTGCTGTTTATCAGCTATAGCTGCTTAGCTCTTTGAAAACTAGCACAGCGGCTGTGCTAAACTGCAGGCAGTTGAGTGACTTTAGCATGGAAATAACCATTGAAGTAGGAGAGCTTAAGGATGCAACATGTTGATGGATTAAATACTTGTTTCAAAGTGAATTTCTATGCTGGATTGTGATTATCTATGATAATGCTCTAATCATCCACCTTTAACTGAGAAACGAAATGTACCTGGGCTCAAGCTCTCTGTTCACATATTTGAAGCAAAGAGTGTAGCTGTTAGGCAAAACTGGCTGGAGAGGGATGCTGCAGTTGCGTGCCTGGAGTGTTCAGTCATCCATAAAATCTGGCCTGAGCAGCCAGGCAGGCTGAGATAGACCATCCTTCCGACCCAGTATTCCTGCGGGAGGGAAATGGAGGTGTCAAATGGCAACAAAGACTGAAATCACTGGGAGGACTGGGAGAGTGTTAAGACAGCTCAAGAGCCTGCCACAGAAAGGAGGGATTGGCAGAGATGCAAGAAGGACACCAGAAAGGGCCAAGAAATTGTCATGAAAGTCAGAGCTGCCACACGGAGTCTGGAGAACATCCCTGTCAAATCTGCTTTCTGTATGGTTTGAGCGATAACACAGGTTCTGTGGAAAGTTTGCAGTGATAGGAAATTGTTTTGTCCCAGCTCAAGTTTTGGCTTTCCTTCTTGTGCACAAATACTGTAACTTGGCATACTGTGCACACATTGCCATCATTGTTTTTCTTGTTTTACATCAAACTAAGTGCAAGTTCATATACCCTGGCACACACTGGGACTGTCGCAAGAAGGGGAGGGGAAGGCAGAGAGGGTGCAAAGTCATTGTGATTTACAAGCGATGCTGGATTTGTTAATGTAGTTTCTGACTCATTAATTTATTTGGAAACACCTTCAGCTGATTAGAGCTTATAAATCTCAAACTCTCATCCCCTTTGATGTCTATAAATAATACCTGCAAATGTTCCAATAAAGGAAGCACTAAGTGGATACGTGGAAGTGAATGTTGCTTACTTTGTGCATGCTTATATAACCAAGAGAGATGTGGGGATCAGAGAGATGTGGAGCCAGAGGTGTTCAAAGGTATTAAAAATCAAACTGATGTAAATTATTTTCATGAAAGCCTTCCTTCTCACTTACACTGTCCTGGTTCTAAGCATGACTCTGGCTATTTTATCCCTTACTTGCAGTTTTAGTTCATTGTTCTTGCAGCAGCTAGGTGCTACTAACTTGTTCTAAAGGCCTGAGCTGAACAAGATGTTTAAGAAGGCCTGAAGAAGCAAGAACTTCCTCTTGCAGTTCACTGTCCTAGCACACAAAGCACCTCAGATGGGCCCTCAAGTGAAGGATGTCTAGACTCGAGTAGAGCAAGATCAGTCCCTAGATTAGCCATTATTGCATCTAGTTTAAATTGGCTGTTTATAACGGCTAATTTGATCCTGCTATTTCTCTCTCTCTCAGATGGCTGACCTCCTCTTTTAATTTTCTGTTCCTGGCAAACAGCTCCTCTGTTTTTAGCAAGTAGCAGGAACTGGTCTCTGATCCCTGGCAAGGCAAGGAGCTGGTCAGAGTGTGGCTGCTGGCTGTTGGAGGAAACCGCTCCGCAGTGAATAGGGGAAAGGCAGCCGAGTCAATCCACGGGTGAGAAAACAAAACTGCTTTTCCCCAGTGCAGCCTCCTTTGGTAAAAGCACAGCAGGTCACACAGATGTTGCATCCAAAGGGAACAAAATGTCTCCAGTCCCAGCCTTGCTTTGCTTTTTTCCCCTCACTTCTGCGGGTGTCTCTGTGCACCCTGGAGATGTTTGCTCCTCCTTGAACACCCAGCTGCCTCCTGTGCAGGCTCTGTGTTGCCATGTGCAGGCATCGAGGCTCACACTGGTGAGGGCCCAGCAGCAGGACAGCTGCCTATGCCTGGCACTCCCCCCAGCTGGGACCCCTGCTCCTCCCAGGGCCCGGGCAGGAGCAGGAGGAGGAGGAGGCAGCTGAAGGGCTCCTGGTGCTTACCCATGCTCACCCAGAGGCGGTTTGGGTAACTATAGATGGGACATGCCTTGTGGACAAAACCCTCATTCCCCAGTAACCAGGCCTTCCTAAAACCAGAGCTTATTCATTCACCATCTCCACCTCACTTTTTCCATGCTGTTTAGTGAAAAGTAAAAGAAAAAAAAAAAAAAACTTGGATGAAAAAATTTTGGAAGTTCTCATGTTTTCTTTCTTAGGGTAGAATACGTTTGGTTTTTCTTTCCATCTGGCTCAGACATGAAAACAACATTCTTTGATTTCTTTTTCAAAATAAACTCACTTCAATGCTCCAAAATTTGTGTAGAGATTTATTTTTTTTTTTAATACCAGAACAATAAAAGCAAATCACTAGGCAAATAATGCTCTTTTTAGAGAAGATCTTGCATGGTCTTACCCAAAAGGCTTCCCAGGGGCATGTAAGTATTGCCAGCTCTGTTTTGTGACTGGAGGAAAAAGGAGATTTTCAAGAATATGATTCATTTTCATGTTTCAGTTTTGGGGATTTTGTTTTCATATGTTGGGAAGGTTATTTTTAGAGGTGATTTTTTCCAATGAAACCAACATTGGCGTAGAACAAATTTGTTTTCATGCACCTCAGTGAAGGGAGTGGACTTTTCAACACTAAATAAAACAGAATGGTGTCTCTCCCACATCACCATCCGTATGGGAGGCAGACGTTTCTGCTGCTGTTTTAGAGAGTAGAGATCAGTGTTGTCGCAGCAGAGAAACATCAGCCCAATAGAGATCAATGTCTTGTGTGGGTAAGAGTTAACAAATGACACTAAATTATCAAGAGACCTCTTGATCAGAAGGAAGAAGGTTAAAGGACTGCTGAAACTATTGACTCCTCTGCAGCCCAACTTCAATAAATCTTCCAAAACATACCAAGTTTTACTTTAAAAATAATTAGTGGTTTCTTTGCCCCTTTACTCATTTTTGGTGCTCTTCTATTAGAAATCTTCTTTTAATAACCAGCATGAATGCAATTCTGTCCAGTTTAGACACATTTGTTCTCATTCTGGTGCCATCCTTTATCTTAAATAGCATATCTCCTGGGACCATCAAGCAATTGTAGTGGTCAGTCTGGAGCTATTCAATCCTGACAGGCAGTAAGGGATGGTTGGGAACAAACACATCCCTCTGACCAGCTGGGTAGCCCTGATGACAGAGTCTGGCCCTGGTCCCACCGTCCAGCCCCACAAAGGATTGTCTGAGGACACGCCAGGCTTCTGGCTGAATGGTGAAAGTTTCCATACTCTTTTCTTGTTAGTACTGCTACAGGACAGGGACCAACAAAACAGGTATAGAAGATGGTTTCTTGCTGAATTAGAGTAATTTAGAAGTGCTTGGCTTTTTATGAGGTAGTACCACCTTTTATAGGGCATTAGAGAAATCAGTTTGTAGGTCTGAGCTTAAGCACACTTACTTTGGTTTTATACCAGAGCTGAAGCTAAGTGCAGGTCAGATATAAACCCTTGATCTTCAAGAGATTAAAATCTCCAATTCAGAGATTAACAAACATGCGACTTCTGCTTTTTCTGATCTATCTGGCTTGCCAAGGCAAAATCCACAGCTCAGGCTTCGGTGTGGTTCCAGGCTCCGAGAACTGCTTCCAAACTCCCCACATTTGCAGTCATGCTCCTGCCAGCCTTGCCAGAGGTCCTGCTGGTGGAAGCTGCAAGTCTGAAATGTGATTTTGGAAGAAGTTTGTTCGGGAATCCCTCTCATTCAGAAGTCTGGGCATATTGCAAAGATGACATTCCCTTAATTCCAGCTCTATTATTCACATTCATATAAAACAGATGATGAATTATTTTTCTGAATGGTAAAAATGAATTTTTTTCCACTTTTTTTTAATGTCAAAATAAAAGCATGGAGGTGGAAATCAGACAAAATGTCCCTTGGCATTTCAGTATCCCACTGTAGCAGGCAAATAATGTTCCTGGATTAATGCCTGTGAGAACAGCATGAACTGATACTTGAACAGCAGACAGCATAGTGCTATCTGCTTGTGGAAGCAAACTAATCTGCAGGTACAGCCTTGTCGCTGGTCCATCTTCTGACAGAAAGGGGCAACCATGCATGCCTGCAGAGTTTCAGAGAAACTGTGGGAGATAAGAGAGGGAAAAAAGGTAAAAGAGAGAAGAGTTGAGAACAGAAAGGGAACAGAGAAAAGAGAAAGGGACAGATAGAGAGGAGAAGAGAAACAGATGGAGAATGACTGAGAAGGGAAATGAACCCTGATGTTCTCATCATGGTTTCTAGTAAGACCAACCACAGAGGAGCTCTCTTCTGCGAAACAATACAACAAGGCATCGTGGTTCTTGTAATTCCCATTCTCGGTTGTGAAAAGAATACATCCTTGCCTTGCAAGAGAAGCATGTCATTCAGTTGGTGCCTGAAGTAATGTACTACTTTCCCAGAACAAACAAAAATTCCTGGTGGTTCCAGGTCTCCAGGGGGCTGGGTCGAGTCTTTTGTTTTGGTGGCTGGTTGTTTTCTCCTACATGTCCTATTCCTCCTACACAAGTTTTGAAACACAGCATATTTTCTAGTTTTCCAGATGTATTAGAAGTACAGAGCTCAACTTTGGAAGAAAGATTAAAGAACATACAGTAGGTCTCCAAGCAACAAAACATGTCTGTGGGGAATAGGTCCACAATGGTATTTGGACTTGTAATTTCTATTTCCATACTAAGCTCTCATTGTTTCCTGCATTTGAACAGGTGCACTTTCTGAACAGTCAAACACGCATCTTTAATATTCATAAACAGCAGCAGAAATGTACAAATGTCGAAAAACAGGAATTATTGAAACAAAAAGGAGGTAGTTCAGTTTTTAAAAACAGGCAGTTGTTGAATCTGAACACCAGAGAGTGTGCTATTTCAAGTACCTAAGTCTTTGAATTTGTTTTAAAGGTGTCATTTTTAAATTAGTGACCACTGGCTTTCCCCAATTTTAAACTTTAAGAGGCAAAACCTGGAGCCTCCAGGGCACTCTCAACAGTAACCAGATAGTGATTTCAAGCAAAAAGCTATTTTCAAAGTCAGATCAGATCTCTGCATCCAGAGATGTGTTTTATCCAGATTAGCCATGTTAGGAGTGGGAAGGTGGTGAAAAGTATGGGTCAGGGTACTTCACTAGCTGAAATCAACTCTCTCCTTCTGTTTATTTTGCAATGTTAGATAAGGAAGAAAACATTTTAAACATAAGTTTCACTCAAGTATCACTGGAAGCACTTTATTTATTTAGCAGACATCACCATGAGGTCTTCCAGTCTGCATCCCTCTCCTGGCATTTTACATATGAGAAAAGTCTAAAAATAAAATAAACCAAGAAAAACACAGGCAGAACAGCTGTTGTTCTGCCCAGACAAAGCTCTGAATGAAAGCCATTATGGTGGTGCAGACTCTGCAATTGAAAATCCATTTACGTTTTCAAGTCTGATTCCAACTGTAAATCTTAGGTTATATATATGACAGATTAAAAGAGTCTGGCCCCACTACACTTCTCCCTGGCAAGAGAAAAACCATCTGCACAGCATCACTCATGGTTGCTTCAACTCTGTAGGTACACATTTTTAAATGGCATGGTGGTATATTTTTTCATTTCCCTTTCCTTCATTTTCACATGCAGCAAAATCACGTGCACGGCATTTTCCCCAGCTCTGTGGTAGCTGGCACTCTGGCCAAGGAGACTGATGTGTGTTTTGATTTGCTCTTTTCCTTCAATTTGAGGGGCTACTGCACTATTTCCTTTGTAATCACACTAGCCAGGGTAAAAACCCTGTATGAATATAATATGGCTGTGAAACAGGCAAAAAAAGCCTGGAATACTGCTCTCTATCCAAGCGTAAAGAGAGTGAAAAAGAGTGTGCACCATGTCACAGGCTGCACAAACCCATCTGGAGCTGACTCCCAAATCACCCTGGTCACGCTCTGGGCCCCGTGCTCCTCACACCATGGGTAAGGGATGAGGGATGACAGTCCTTCTACATGGAAAGCCAAGAACAAGCTTCCTGGAGCCCAAGCAAGCCTTGTTTTGACAGTTTAACCGCCAGCTGAGAAGCATATGGCTCTTGCACCACAGCTGTTGGGGGGACTTCCCACACCATGGCTGACACGGCAGCCAGAGGTGTTTCCATGTCCAGGGACCCCAAAGAGTGCTGGATCAACTATTTCCCAATGCACATGCAGCAGCTTTCCATGTCAGCCCTAATTTTTAAACTTATTAAAAGGAAGATGAAGAAAACCAGGTGAAGGAGCTTTCTGCTGGGGAAAAAAAAAAGCCCTAGAACAGGTTAATTCTTTGTTGATTAGCCAAAATATGTGACAAGTAGAACTTAAGGAAAATATATTATTTGTTGTTAGTTACTGTAGGCACAGTCAGGGCTGTACAGGCACTGGAAAGGAGCACACACCATGCTCTTGTCTTCTGCATGAGATGACCCATCCAAGAGCTCACAGAGTGCAATAATACCCATGGGATGGCACAATCAGAGCCATTGCTCCTGTTTAAAAGAGATCACTGTTTTAAAGGTGAAACAAAGCCAAAGAGTAAGGAATTTATCAGGCACTTACTCATAGGTGTTTAGTGCTCAGGGCCATCTTCTCCTGCTGCCAAGGCTATGGTCTCAGGCTGTGTCGTATATGCCACCCTTCTGTGAACATCTCAGTTACCCCACAGAATCCCATACCTGTGGTTAGGTGACATCAAAGAGTGCTCAGCAAATACACCATGAATGCTGCGCAGCGCCAGAGACAACCTTGTCCTGGTTTAGTTTGGTTCATATGGTAAGAGTATAATGGCATAAATAGATTAAATTCTAGAGCATGAAGAGCACACACTTGAAAAAATATTAATTAAAACATCAGCTAAAGGATTTTCAAGTTGGCTTCTAATGCTGTAATTAATATAGCAGGCCAAATTATGTTGTTTACATGCCAACCAGAGAGGGAAGAAAAAAACTTAAACAGACGAGCATTGCGATGAGTGCTACACTTAGCTTCAGCCCTTGAATTTAATGGAGAAGCAGTAGTGCACATACTGTGCTTGTGAGTGTCACCATGCAGCAGTACACTTCAAAAGCCTAAAGGCACCATGGTATTAAAGGGAATTGTTAGGGGTAATTGAGACTGAGCTAGCTGAAGGCAGCATAGTCACTCTGAGGGTTGCATTGTGCTTTGTAGGGCAGACAGCCCTGGCTGCCGCAGGAAATAAAACTTGCCAAGAATATCGGTTTCTTTTGACCTGTTCATTTATATTTATCTTCTACTTTCTTCCAAACTAGTGTAGAAAAGCCTTGCATTAAAATATATGCTTTAATGAAGCAAAGTATTGGCTGTACCATGCCTAAGAGGGAATTACTGAATACCATTGCAGTTTAGGCAACAGAAACTAGAGATATCTTAATGTTTTTCACCTTTTCATGAAATCAGGTGAAATTTGCCTCTTATTTAAAAACTACAGGCTGACAACAGAGGATTTACCCAGAAGACATCCATCCCTCTACCTCACAGATTCTCTGCAAACACACTCAGTCTCTAGGGTCCTTTCTCCAGGTGAGTCAACCAGATTGAGTCCCATCTTGTACTGCTGTCACGCAAGATTTCCATGTGCAGCAGTCTATCATAAAACCAGTTCATTTTTTCTTCCCAGCTTATTACTTTTTTTTTAACTAAATTAAACAGTTCTTTGCTATAATAATTAAAGCCTGAGACTGGCAGAGCTGTAGGACCTATCGATACTACCATCAATTTTCTGGACGACATTTGGCAAAAATTTGAAGGCCCAGTGTGGTAAATCACTTAAGTTTGTGCTTGGTTTTAAACAGATCACTCGTCCCATTGATCAATGTCTAAATGACTCTTCATCCCAGTTTCACTATTCACTACAGATGCCGATGAAATTTGCCAACCAAATACAAGTTTTGTGAGTATTCCCACAGGAACACCTGCAAAATACTTTGAGAAAGTTGACTGGAAGATAGACTAGAAATATAAACACCCCAAAAATTCCACTAGTTCAGCAGATATTTGTAATCAAGTAACTCAAACTAACCTTTGCCTCATTTACCAAACAGACAGCTAAATCAATTACAGCTTCTCCTTAAATAAGGAAATGAATGAAGAGCCTATCCTGAGTACGTAGACAGAAGTTATGGGACTGGATTTAGGAGAATAACTCTTTGAGATAGACATTACCCCTCCTTTTGGAAAAGCAGCAAAATTGTTATGCTATCTATAGAGAATACCATGAACTTCCATCATTGCTGTGTATAATGTAGAACTAAGGCAGGGTTTACCACCTTCTACCTGTGAAAACAGGAGCACAGTAGTAATGACATACAGCAACACTGACTAGCTGCAGACAGCATCACCACTACTTCAGGAAGGATGGTCTCCTCACCAGCACCCTTTGAGTTCCCCTCTGTGCCAAATGCTCCCTGCTCAAAAAGCTGGGGTAAGATTTTTGCATAGTTTGCTTTGCTTCAGATGGCCTTTCTTGCAATGCCTCTCTCCCAGTTTTACACTTTCCTCATGTGAAGGAGGCATAGCAGTTTTAAAACACTTTTAGATCCAGAGCTGCAGCAAAAGGGTGGCCTTGCTGGCTGCTGTTGAAACAGAAATTACTCTTCCAGCACTGGATTTTAAAGAAAGACCCCCTGTGGCTATATTTAAACTATCTGGAGCCTAATAGATAGCTGAATAATCTTAGAAACCTTCAGGTGAATATCTTGATAAGTTATTAATGTTCCCTTGGGTAGCCCAGGGAAGTAATTTGCATGTGAAATTTAAGTAGGCAAGTTATATATAATAAGAAAAGATGTGAGTGATAGAAAGCCGTAGTCAGATTTTATTTTTTGTCATTTGGATATTTTATCTTCAGCTTAGAAACCACACTGTTACCTGAGCATCCCAGCTGCTGTGAAGCACAGGGACCCTTGAGATTACAAATCCTACTTTAAAGAAATTAGGGGGAAACATATTTTTCACTTTTTTTTCAGAGCTGCCAAACACACTTTTTTGTGTGTTTGGCAGAACCCAGCATGTATTTCTCCACATAATGAGTTCCCGATTTTCTTCTCCTACCCACTCTGATGTGAGCGAAAAATAACTTGAAAAAGAGATGAAAATGTGACACAAAGTCAAGAAGGACATGAAGCTGTTGGCATGAGTCCAGAGGAGGGCCACAAGGATGATCAAAGGGCTGGAGCACCTCTCCTGTGAAGAGAGGCTGAGAGATTTGGTGTTGTTCAGCCTGGAGAAGAGAAGGCTCCGGGAAGAACTTATAGCACCTTCCAGTGTCTGAAGCGGCTAAAGGAAAGCTGGAGAGGGACTTTTACAAGGGCATGGAGTGAGAGGATGAGAGGGGATGGTTTTAAACAGAAAGAGGGTAGATTTAGATTGGATATTAGGAAGAAATTCTTTCTTGTGAGCGTGGTGAGACACTGGCACAGGTTGCCCAGAGAAGCTGTGGCTGCCCCCTCCCTGGCAGCGTTCAAGGCCAGGTTGGATGGGGCTTGGAGTAGCCTGGTCTGCTGGGAGGTGTCCCTGCCCATAGCAGAGGGGGGCTGGAAACAGATGGGCTTTAAGGTCCCTTCCAACCCAAACCATTCTGTGATTCTACGATTCTATGATTCTAAGTCATTTAAATTGGCAGTTAGATTCAAGGGCAAGTAAAGAAAGTGAAGGTACTTCCAGTCCCCTCCAAACTGTTTCTTCTTCCAGAAGCCAGGGGAACGCTTTCATGTGGTAGCGAATGCTCTCCCTCCGCTGCTTACCCAGTTCCCAGGTCCAGCAAAGCACAGGAACTTGTGAAGGATTTTTTCTTTAGAGCTGCCTGCATGCTTCAGATGGTACTTAAATGTTCGTTGGTTTGCTTCAGACTCTTAGCTGCAAGCTTTAACTTTTCAGTTTCCTCCATCTATTATTTCTGAGCAAAGCAAAAACCTTAGCAGACTGTATTATTAACAGTGACCTAGTGAAACTTTATTCCTGATTTGGCTTTATGAATCTGTTGCTATCACAGCCCTGAGCACAAGTTCAAATGGTTTAAAATCCAAAACCATAGCTCAGTGGCTCAGAGCTTCTTATGCTGCCATACAAACACTCTTCTTTTAATTACACCATTGTGAAATTCCTCAACAATAAAAAATCCAGTGACTGGTAACTATTAGAATAGTTAGAGAATTAAAGTCTCATTATAAAGTAAAAAAAGAAGCCAATACCAAATGTTGTGAGGAAAATGAAATTGTGTATAATATGATCATGAATACACAAAGAATCCAGACTTGTGAGAGAGTCTGGGGAACCACCTAACCGAGGAGAGGAATTTGCTATCAGTTTTCATGAGAAATTCTCTGTCTTAAGATCACGACCAAGACCCAGAAAACATTAGCAGGCCGATCAGATTTTTGTTCAGTTTTGTCAGAAGTATCTAAAACAAGCAGCCATCTGGAAAAGCAGCAGACTGGAAATTATCTTGAGTAAGTCAGTTTAGCCATTATTCCTAAACTGCAGCCTGAAGGAAGGGTGGGTGTGTGCAATGAATGAAAACCATCCTGCCAGTATGCTGGTTTGCTCCACCAGTTAGAAACAGAGTGCAAGAGAATTAGGGAAGATCATTAAGTTATTGCTGTCATTCAGATCCATCCTGTAGAGGTTGACCAGAGGGCTACCTGATTGTTGATTGACAGAGCAGCCCTCCTGGTCATCACACTCAGGTGCTAATTGTTTGGTAATAATAAAGCTAATGGCCTAACAAGGGGGTGGACCTTAAAAGAGAGGGCTCGAGGCACCAGAGGACCTTCAGTGCCTGAGCAGTGGGGGAAGGAGCAGGATATGCTCTGCGAGTTGGATGTTGAGATGCTACTCAACCTACCATACCAGCAAGAACATCGAGTGCTGGGAAGGGAGGCCGGCTCTGTGCTCTCTGCGCACCCAGCGCTCCGGGGCAGCTTGCTGCCAGCTTGGGATTACATCACCTAGCTTCGCCTGGATCCGGGACACATCGCCTTGCCTGGATCCCCAACACATCCCACCTAATTTATGGTACTTAACTGAGTGCCTGAGAGAGAAGCCTACTTGCCTGATGCTCTCTGCAAGGACAACACAGCATCACTCCCCCCACCTAAAACCTGAATCACCTTTGGTTTTATCAGAAGAGGTGCTCAGGAAGGCTGTACTCCTGGCCTAGGCGCCACAGACAACTGGGATTTGGGTCTTACTGAAGGAACAGAGCAAGCTATGAGATATACAAGGGAATACAAACCGGTAGGTCTTCTGCCCCTCACCTTCTTTCCTCTCAATGCGTCTGAGCCTGCCATTCCCACATCTTTTGTAGAAGTGTTGCTCAAGAGCCTAGCTTTAAGGCTTTTCATCTAGGAGGGAGCCCAGCAGAAAACACCCTGTTTGCCACTCTGCCCAGTGATGACTAGGGAGATCTTTCAACCAGTCTCAGAGCCAGAGAGAGCTCTGCTATCAACCAAATGAATTTTGCCATTTGTGGGTGTTTGCATCCTCTTTGGTCATTTGTTGTCACTCAGCCTGATTCACCTGCTGGGAGACAGGGTAAGACTTTCCATAACAGAGTCCCAGCAACCTGCTCACCACATGTCGTGGTCTTAGAGAGTATGAGGAGCCCTTGGAAAGTAGTTGTGTTGCTTCACTGTAGTGGATTGCACCACAGCAATAACACTTGAGTCTCTGGGCCTGTACTGTCTTCTAGCTGTACCTAGAGAAACAGCTCACCTTGGCGAAGCTAAGGAAATAATGTGTGGGTGCATGTGAGAGCAAGAGTAAACAGCTTTAGGTTTGCTACTAACTGCAATGTTAAAGGACAGTGGGTTTCTTCATAAGCTTTTTCCAGTACTGCATGACATGTGAGGCTGCCTGGAAAAAGACAGCTTCTACTGACAGGGAGCACTTGGAAATAAATGATAAAAATGTAAACACTGTGCTGATTCCAAGTCTGTTCAGACATTTTGACTGAACAAGCTATGCTTCCAGATGCTCTTCCATACTTCAGTAGGTGAACTATGTTTTAGTAGTTAGATAGTTGCATTAAGACAATGTTCAAAACAAGAAATCCTCTGGGGCATTTATTTCATTGAGAGGCATATTGATGTTGCAGGGATTTTAAAGTGATTGGATTCTCTAAAGCAATAAGAGTGACTAATTTCCCTTTCAATGAATCCACATATGCTCAGCTTTCATGTTTTGAAAGGCAGCCAAAGTGACATTCTTTCATCCTTTAAGTTGATATAAATAAAGTGTAACAGAGAGCCCCAACAGCAAAGTTTATCAATGACACATGCCTTAGTTAGAATTTACACATGGACATGGCTGGATTTTCCACTTTGTCTTCAGCTGGCTCTTAAAGAATGTCATCAGTTGCTGTAAGCTGCCAGTTTCCAGCCATGATCCATCTGAGAGGGTGACACGAGATGCCCGCACATAGATGAACTAGAATGACATTTGGAGAGCAGCAGGCTGAGGAGAAACACAGGTCCACAAAGCCTTACAAACCTCCATTTAGGCATGGAGACTTAACATTTTTTTCAATATATAGAAAAAACAACCAACAGATAAAGTAGAAAGGGATGTACTAGTGAAGTGAGCCAGATGTGACACACAGTTTGCTAATTCCCCTTCTGGTCCTCCCTATGGGGTTCTTTTGTGTATCTTGATAAAATTGTTAGCTGTAGACCTTACCTATTTTAACATATTTAACTAAATTTCACTACAGTTTTTAAAATCATGTTTTTCCATCCTTTCTTTTCTTCACTCTTTGCTGGGAGAAGCCAACACACAAGAGCAGCACATAGTGATGATACAGCACCTAAGCTAAAGGATTCCCTCTCCTAATTGTGTTCTGTGCTGAAGCACAGGAGAGAAGCAGCAGCTGACTGAGCAACAACTTCTGATCTAAAGACTTTGCTCAGATAGTTTCTCTTGGGTTAGGGAGATTTTTGGATGAATTCTTGCTACCACAGCCTCAGCGGGGCTTTTCTTGACTGTTTCTGTAGCTTGAACTACAAGAGTTGATTCCTTCTTTTCCTCTTGCCTATCTATGCATGTGGCAATGAGAGGTTATTTGGACTGGACTAAATACTGGTTAGAGATCATTTCCTTATTAAGCAAGCACCACACACAGAGCTATCAGACAGCCAAAGGGTAAACATTTGCAGCATGGTGGACTTCTTCCATTTCAGGGCAAAGCAGGCTGAATGTTTGAGCGAAGATGGGCTCTCCCTGCCTCTAGCTTCTCTTTTATTCCTCCAAGGGCTCCTTCTCTCCCTCTCCATTGAGGCCAAGCTCATCCTCCAGGTCTTACCAATTTCCACTCTCTTCACCAACGTGTTTCTGGGATTCTCATTTTCCCATCCTCTCGCATCCCACCCCAAGCTTGGAGCAACTTTGTTCTCTCACTTCAAATTCATCCTCAAAGAAAAGCTCATTTGCAAAAGCTTGCGAGCGGCATTAGTTGCCTACGTCTGCCACTGGCTTTTGTATTTTTTTGTGTCTGTTTGAACTAGACTTCAAGTTCTTTGGGGAAGAGCTGTATTTTACTTCAATATTGACAAGGAAGGTCAAAAAGAGGGTGACAAGGAGGAAGGAATGAGCTTCAGTAGCACAATCTACAGGAACTGAATCTGCAAAAATGGTATCATTTTTCAGCAGCATAATCACAAAACAACAGCATACTTCAGAATCCATACAAATGGCAGATGTGAAAGTAAAGAAATAACCCCAGGCACTTGTGGTATAGAAACATAGGTATGTGGTCCAGAAAATGCCTTCCTGCATTCCTTAATAACTAAGCCTGACATTGTAAAGCACTCATAAATAAAATTAAAGGGGTTCCATATCAGACTATTCGCAAAATGAGAGAGAAGTATGTTGCAAAGAAATTCTAGCTCTAAAAATGTCCAACTAATCCAAGTTCTCTGCTGAAATCTCATTAGTGTTATTAGGTTACAATAAAAAAAAATACTGAAAAAAGACAGATTTCTGTAGTATTAGTAGCACAGAGATATGAATTTTAGTAAATTCTTTTGGCAACAAAAACAACACATGTTTTCTGCACTGGGATAAAACAAACAATACATGGCGACCACCTTCACAAACCGATACTCAAGACACCCAGATCTTGATGATACATTAGCCAAATACAAAAGAGACATTTAAAGGTAGCAAATAGTACTATTTGAAAACATTTAATGGACATTTATTTCTGTGGAATATTAACATTTATGTACAAAAATTGTGCATGTTGAAAATTATGATGATAATAATAAAACATACAGAAATAGTGCAAAGTTTTAGACAAAGGCCCCAAAAAATAGCTCTTTTTCCTATCTCACCACATAGAATCAGTGATGAAAAAGGGAGTCATCCAGATCCTAGGTTTCAGGCCATTGCAGGTATCTAGCTGCAGTGCGTTGTTGCACCATCATCTCTTGTTAGAACAGTACAGTTTGCTTGGCTCATTGTAGGTGGAGACGTTGGATTCTAGTTTGGGCAGAATCAGTCCACAAGTGTCTTCAGCATGCTGCAAGAGCGTATGTCATGCTCTCAGCTTCCACTGACTCCCATTTTTTTTCTAAGGTCAAAACCCTGGTCCTGACCATTGAAGTCAGCAGTGGGTGAGACCCGTTGCCATTTGTGACCATATTTCCATCTATATGCAAAGTGGCAGTATTCTAGGACAACTGTGACAGTAAAGTCCCATGTCCCAGAAGAAAGATGTGGAGTAGAAGAATCGATCATTCTCAGATTCACATGTGAAACAGCCTTCCAGGGGAATCCAGGTAAATGAACCCTCTCTAGGTACCCTTAACAAGTTATTTGAAAAATGCCACCAAAATATATCGGTGAAACTGGCACATATTTGCTGTAACTGGCATGACAGAATGGGATCATATGGTATACATTCCCCAGCAATTTATTCAGGAAATCTAGAAGAAACCCAGAAAGTATTAAATGCAGCAGAACATCATTGTGAGATTTAACAAACATAAAAGTTATATATATGCTCTGGTGAAAACTTTAAGATACCAATAAAAGGTAGTAAGATTCTCTGTTACACACTTTTAAAAAATGTAATTTAAATTTTCCTGAGGGGCATTGTTTTGTGTTAATCTAGTTTCTCCTTCATCAGTCTTCACATTATGAGTTGTATCTCACAGTCAGTAATAAACCAAAGTGGCTGGCAGGATGCCACCTAAAAATTAAATGCCAAAGGTAGTACAGCTTGTATTCATAATTGTTTAAAAGATTAAAGTATCTTGTGCAACTTCCCATGACTGGTATAGAAACAACAGGTAAGCTACTTAAACTAAGCTAATAAAGCAATTTATCCATGTTTCGATGCCAGTTCTTCTACACTGAAGGTTGTGCAACCTTGTCCAGGGAGGAAGAAGGTGGAAAAGAACAGCTCTTGAGCACAAGGAAGGGCAACAAAGGAGGAAGAACAAAGCACCAAGCACTAGTGCCATCAGAGATAGGAGGCTTCAGATTCTCCAAGAATACCCTCCTGTAGGGATGACAGCAGCAGTTAAAACGGAAACTCAGTTTGGTCTTTGAACAGGATTTTACTCCAAGAGATAGCATCTGGTTTAGGTGAAGTTTTCTGTAATTCAAATGACACAGCCTCTGGACATAAGGGAATACGATCTCTGCTCTATCAACTGACCTCTGAGTACAGAGATGTTCTGAGATACTGTTTTTGTTAACTGCTTTAATCCATCCAGGCTTTCAGCTGGTGATAGCACTTAAATCTGGGCTGAGAACTGATTTTGTTTACAACAGTTTTAAAGAAAGTAATCTTAAAGCATTTGTTCACCCCTTAGCTTCCCACCTAGCACACACTAGAAGACATAGCCTAATTGATGCTGTACTGTTCTGACATATTGCTAGCTAATTTAGAACACTGACTCCACTTCCACAACAGTTGTGGCATTTTAATTTATTACTGCCTTACAGATAGGCAGATACTCCTCTGACTGAGTTTCCAGTCCCTGAAACAGAGGGCAGTTTCTGTCTGCCAGTCCAGTGCACAGTTTGGCATCTCTGTTAAATAGCTGATGAAGCTGGCTTTAAGCAAAGTTGTCAGATTTTGCACTGTAGCAACACCAAGTGGCGAGCAGAAGGGACATGCTGCCGACACTACTGTGGGAATAGTAATCTCTGCTGGGGTGCACAGCAGCTACTGGGGTGCTAACTTCTTCAGTCACTACAGCCAGCTTGCTAGAATCATTTGTCGATATCCCAACATGAGCATTAACAGCTCAGCGTTGATCTCCCCTCTGCACGAGATCTATGAGAAAGTAACAAAATACTGTTTTAAACAGAGGAAAAAATCAGTACCAAGCAAGCAGTGGCTATAAATTGCTGTTAAATCACAGCAGTAACATTTTTCTGCCTCTTTATCTGTTCCTACTCCAAGAAAATTAAAACCTTCATTTACGCTGTACTCACTAACAAATATATTGTACTGCTTTTCTGCATGCTGGCAGTGGTTCCCTCTGTCCACCTACAACATCAGACTTGGCTTAAGGAATATTTGCATTCTAAAAAAGACTCCATTTACTTTGGCAGTATCTCCTCAGGACACTTGTAGTTTGCTTTCCACTGTGTTTCCAAAATCTTAAAAGCTTTTTTTTTAACCTGTTCAGAGAGCTCTTCTCTGTTTTTCTTTCATACAGCGAGAGGTGGGGCCTAGAATAATCTCAAATTATTTATTTAGAATGGCCCTTTATTCAGCTGATATCATAGAATCCTAGAACATGCTGAGTTGGAAGGGACCCATCAGGATCATTGAGTCCAGCTCCTGTCCCTGTGTAGGACACCCCAAGAATCACACCATGTACCTGAGAGCATCATCTAAATGCTTCTTGAACTCAGTCAGGTTTGGTGCTGTGACCACTGCCCTGCAGAGCCTGTTCCAGTGCTCAATCACCCTCTGGGTAAAAAACCTTTTCTCGGTATCTAACCTGAACCTCCCCTGATTCAGCTTCCTGCTGGTACCCCGAGTCCTGTCATTGGTCACAGGAGTGAAGAGATCGGTACCTGCCCCTTCTCTTCCCCTTGTAAGGAAGCCATAGACTGCAATGAGGTCACCCCTCAGCCTCCTCTTTTCCAGGCTGAACAATCCAAGTGACCTCAGCTGCTCCTCTTGGGTCATCCCTTCTAGGCCCTTCACCACACTCGTGGCCCTCCCCTCTGGACCTGCTCCAGTAGTTTGATGTCCTTACGGTTTAATATGGCTTAATTTATCAAAACAAGAGATGAGAAATGGTGAAAAAGCCTTGTAAAAAAACCAAGCAAACTTTCTTCCAAGCCTGAGTAACACTCAGCTTGTCTCATAGCACATGCAGGTGACTCATTCCCAACGATAAATCACGTGGAGCCTATTTTCAATGCTATGAAGCCCCTCAGCCCGTGATTTGGAACGAATTTGGCGAGGCTGTGACACATCCCGCCTTTCTGCAGGCTCCCACTGGGGATGGAGCGGCAGGCCCGGTGCTGGCGGCGTGCCCCGCTCCCCGGCAGCGGAGCGGCACCGGCTCTGCCGGGCCAACACTTCCCCCTCCCGGTACCGGGGCTAACTACAGCCACACGGAGAAACACTGCCCGCTATCCTTTCATACGCTATTTTAAAGATATACTTCTTCATAATAACAATACTTCCAATTTTAATAATTATTTGCCGCTTCCAATAAGGTCGGGGCATTGGATGTTCGAGGATTTTCCCACTTAAGCAGCAGGAGCTGGGAGGTACCTGAGCTTTTTGGCCGGACACCAAACAGCGTGCTTAGGAGACCTGGGAAACCATGTTGGGGCTTGGCTTCCACAGAATCACAGAACGTTAGGGGTTGGAAGGGGCCTCCAAAGATCATCTAGTGCAACCCCTCTGCCAGAGCAGGACAACCTAGAGCAGGTCACACAGGAACGCATCCAGGCGGGTTTTGAATGTCTCTAGAGAAGGAGACTCCACAACCTCTCTGGGCAGCCTGTTCCAGTGCTCTGTCACTCTCACAGTGCAAAAGTTCTTCCTTATGTTCACCCGGAACCTCCTATGTTCCAACTTGCACCCATTGCCCCTTGTCCTGTCACTGGACATCACTGAGAAGAGCCTGTCTCCATCCTTCTGACACTCACCCTTTACATATTTATAAACATTAATGAGGTCACCCCTCAGTCTCCTCTTCTTCAAGCTAAAGAGACCCAGCTCCCGCAGCTTCTCCTCATAAGGGAGATGTTCCACTCCCTTAATCATCTCTGTGGCTTTCTCTCAGTTCTCTGAACTAGCACACAGGCCTGAAGCCATGGCAGACCTTTACCTTACACAAACAAAGCAGAAAGGAAAACTTAGCAGTGATGGACATTTTCTACAGCTCACAGCAATTCCAGTGAGACCCTCCCCTCACAAGCAACTTTGCTGATTGAACAGTTTTCCACTCCCTCCTACACCTACCCTCCAAAAGGCACATTTAACCCCACACTGCCTTGGTCCAGGCTGCTCTGCTGCTGGAAAGGATCCTGGGAGCCATGCAGGTGTGCTGAGGTTGCACAGCCCCCAGGCAGGGTGGGTGAGCTAACCTGCTGACCCAGCCACCTCAACACACGGCACGCACACCATCCCCTCTGCCAGCAAGGTGGTGGTGGCTTGTCCCAGCCTGCTGGTGCACAGGGAAGAAAAGCTGGAGCCTCCTCTAGCCCACAAATCTGGATGAAGTAAAGGATATCAGGTCCAGAAGAGGACTTCCGCTCTCAGCCTGTTAATAGAAATCAAAGCATATATGGGAGCACTGCAAGTCGTAACCCCAGGACACCCCAGACAAGCATGTTCCCTTCAGAGATTCAGACACAAGAGCAGAAGGCAATGGCTGAAATACTCATGTGAAGAGCCAGAGATGGGCAGGAGAGCTGCCTGCACATGCCATGCTTCAGACTGCATAACTGACCAAAAGCCTGAGGTTACGGTTCTGGAAAAGAGCAAAATTCACAATATGGAGAGCTCCTGTGCTAATCTGAATTCTTCTCACTCTCCTAGTGATTTAAAAGATAAATGACTACTAAAGAGAATTAAGAGGAGAAAAAAACAATTGGCTGGTTAGGTATATGCAGTGCAGACCAATTCAGCAACTTAAAAGAGTTATGAAAATGGCCAGTATTTCTCTTTCCTGAGACAAAAAATGACTGCTTGTAACTCAGCTGAAAGCAATGTTCTTGCTCAGAAAACAGCCATTTGTAGCTCATCTGAAAGCAATGTTCCTGCACAAAAAGTGGCCATTTGTAACTCAGAAACTCTGAAGCCATGTTGCCACTGCACTGGGAGTCTCCTCAGTATTGCTAGGCTAACACATTACTGTTTTCAGCGTGGTACCACACCTGGGTGGGGAAACACACTGGATATGGTACTCTGGCCTCTGCAAGTTTTCACACACTAGTGAGGATGGCGAGGTCAGCAGAACTAAGAACCATCTCCTCCAGCCTTCCCAGGAGACCATCATAGCTATGTGACAAGGACAGACGACCACTGTGCTTACCATGAGATTTAGCTAAAAAAAGTTATGGGTTGAGCTCATTTGTATTTGGATCAGGGCAGGCTCAGCCTTTCCTGACAGCAAAAGTAGGAAGGGACAGAGGAAAATTAAAATACCTTCTACGTTATTCAGCTAAATAATTTTTTGTGCCTATTTCCCCACATTTTGCATAGTGTCAACCCTGTGCTGTCTTTATGCACTGGCATCATCTAAAAAGGAAAAAATATGACACCTGGCATAGGATTCATCTCACCTAACCTTAGCTGCCTAAATCAGACCATTGTGGTGAGGGCAGAGGAACAGGCACTGGCAGGGTCATATTCCTCCTCTGCCTTACCCCAGAGGCGTTAAGCTGAGATAACTCATGCCTGGGAGATGAGTCTAAGCCTCCCTCTCCCCATGAAGCACAAAGGACAAGCTTGGATGAGGCAGAGAGGTGAGTCCCACTGTCACTTTCTGTGGGTGCAACTCAGGTCTCTAGTGCCCATTTAGATGTGGAAGGGCGTCCCTGCTGACCTTCAGTTGCTGCTTCAGAAGGATGCAGGTCCCAAGGCTCCCACTCTCACCTGTCAGCTCTGTGCAGATGCCTCCAATACCCCGAGATGTTTAATGTGGCACTGGGCACCTTTCTTTGAGTACCTGAATTGCACCCTGGTTTTGTAACTGTAAAGCAAAACAGACTGGGGCTTAAGAGTTTGTTTTCATTATGAAAATTGGATAATTTGTGACAGAGTTTTGCTCTATTATATCTTTGGGGCAAAGGGGGAGAGGGGAGATTCCAACTAAATGAGACAATGTTTTCCTTATTTAAAATTATTGGGGGTTTTGTGTGGAAAAAATAAGGGAATTAAGAGCAAGGAGGAGAGAGGTGTTTTGTTAAAAAAAAATAATGGAATAATAGAAGAATTTCTCAGATTTAAATACATCATAAAATTGTGCTTAATTTTCATATTTAAAAAAACAAAAAACCAAAAAAACCCAACACAAGACACTTAAATAATTCCAGCAAAATTACCCTTTTCACAATGCTCCATATATTCTTACAGCAATTACATTATTTTTGGCTTGAGCTGTAGTAACCTCTTCAGACAGAAATAATATGGGATCTCAGTGGGGTCTCACAACAATTGCCACCGAGGCACAGCCCGTGTCCTTAGCAGTTGTCTCCAGTGGAACAGGACCTAAGGGCACTTCTCCCTTTGGTGGTAAGAGACCAGTGGTTCAGCTTGGGGAATCACAACCCAAAGTGACTAGAAAAGGATGGTCAAAGGGTGCTGAGAAAGAATACCACACATATGGAGAAATCTTCCCCTCGAAGAGCCCCCAGGGTTTCTGGCAGACCAGTGCTCCCCCACCAAGAAAACTGGGACCGGCAGGTCTCTGCGTACAAGGGGAAAAGCCTACCTTCACCAAAGAACATTGCTTTGTCTTCCAGAGGTCAAACCAACCTCTCGGTGTTGCAATGCAGACTCGCTGTGTTGCGGAATTTATATTTAAGGGCAGCCATACACCCGGGAACGCAGTGACTGTCTAGACAGACTCAGACTGGTTTGCTCAGTGCTGGTCACACATCTGTCTCGAGAGCCATCTGTCACGAGGCTGGGACGGCGGGGTCAGCCAAGTGGCTGGGGTTTAATAACAGCGATTGCTTAAGGAGTTTTAGCACTGGTGAGATAAAAGGTGGGGTGGGGTTTTTGTTTGGTTTGGGGTGGTTATTTTCCAGCAGGAAGGGAAGGTGAGCCAAAGACTTCTGCCTTGACAGAGAGCAGGATCAACAAGTAGTGGGAGAAAACAGGATCTCCCGCCTGTTTTGAGGTGCTATGGAGAGTCCTGGGAGGCGGCTGGCGAGGAATGTTTTATGGGGAGGGTTTCATGGCTGGACACCACGCAGCAAGGGATCCCAACTCACGGCTGCAAGCTCGGGCATGGGAATGGCAGCCAAGGCACCCTGAGCCAGACCCCGGCCGTGAGCAGGCAGGCCTGGGAGCCGCAGTGACACACTGCACCATAACCCCCGGTTTATTTCTGCAGGGCCCTCAGACACCTGC
>VZRW01007371.1:44071-86470 GCA_013398125.1 Aegotheles bennettii
AGGAGCGGCCCGGGCTCTCCCGCACCGAGCGCTCGGCGCAGCGGAGGTCGAGCGGGGTGCCCGTGGGGCTTCGGGCGGCCGGGCCCGGCTGCCCTCGGTGTGCGGCAGAGCGGGACTGAGCTGTGGCGCGGCCCCCGCAGCCGGGCGGCTGCAGCTCTGGCGCCTCTGCGCCTCTGCCGAACGGTGCCTGTCCCTTGCCGCAGCCCGCGGGGCTGTGTGTGCCCAGGCCCCTGGGTGCCGCCGTCTGCAGCCCGGTTCGTCAGACAGGGGCTGGGAGTCACACAGAAGCGGTCGAGGCGCAGACACTTTCTGTGTGAGGTTGATCTCGTTACAGGATAAAGGACTTTTTAGACCATCCTATTAGCAGGAGCCGTGTCCCAAACCACCACAACCTGCCTGCGAGGCAGGTGAAGTTGTGTGCGTGGGACTTGAGGCTGTTGCAGATGCAGCGCTGGTCACAACAGCATATTCCTCTGTTTCGCTTAGAAATACCATTTTCACCACACTGGTAGCCCAGGTTTGAGGTGTGATGCCCTACTAGCTCACATGCATCATTTCCTAGGCACTCGTTATTTGCACTACTTGTTACAAAGTTCTCTTTGTAAACTGACAACATGGTGTGTGGAGAATAGATTCTGTAGTATTTCTGTCCACTGTCAGATAGCACAAGGAGGAGTTGTTTCTGGTTTTGTACTGGTTTTGTAACCTTTCTTTACATTCTGGTAGAATTCCACCAGAGAGGCTCTGAATCACAAAAGTATCAAGCCATTGCTGAACGCATTTAACCAGATTCCTGGGAGGTAAGCAAATGCTGCTTGATTTTAAAAGGTGACTATTCAGATAATTTTTAGTAATCTTGTCCTTAATATTTGTTACTAACTCCTGTGGAATGTTTGCATTTGCAGTGAAAATGAAAAGAAGTGCACGTTGGATCAAGCTTTTAGAGTTATTGTAGAAGAAGAAATAGTAAGTACTTTAAACTGCTGTGGCTTATCTCTTGGTAAAGCTCAAATTTCTGTTTGCAAGTTAATATTAATTCAACAGCAATTTAGTATAAGGAAATATGGTTTATTGAAAACATTAGTGATGTAAAAGTTAATGTAATTTGGAGAAAAGGAGACTGAGGGGTGACCTCATCCATGTTTACAAATATGTAAAGGGTGAGGGTCAGGATGATGGAGCAAAGCTTTTTACAGTAATGACCAATGATAGGACAAGGGGCAATGGTTGCAAACTGGAGCACAGGAGGTTCCATGTGAATATCAGGAGAAACTTTTTCACTGTGAGAGTGACAGAGCACTGGAACAGGCTGCCCAGAGAGGTTGTGGAGTCTCCTCCTCTGGAGACATTCAAAACCCGCCTGGATGCGTTCCTGTGTGATGTACTCTAGGTGACCCTGCTCTGGCAGGGGGGTTGGACTAGATGATCCTTCGAGGTCCTTTCCAACCCCTAGGATTCTGTGATTCTGAGTAATTAAGATTGAATATAGATGATTAAAGGATACTGGTAGGTAGGACAGAATGGCAGTATTTTACAGATACCACACTATAGCGAGAGGTGTTGATTTAGCCCTTTCCAGCAGTTCTTTGTAATGCCTATGAAAGTCTGCTACATCTTAAATTTGTGTTTCGTAAATACGCATTATTCTATGACTGTACTTTAAGAGTAGGGTGGAGTAGGTTGTCTGTTACTAGCATGTAACAAAGCTGCCTGTCAGCTGAAAAGAATGATGAAAGCAATCAAGTAATGTTTTTCTTGGTATTACTTGGATGAAGGCTGGATGTGGGATGTTAATTTTCAGAGGTAAATGACTCTCTCTACACAGTAGGTATTGTAGGATCTCCATGGCCAGAAGTGGTTAAGAAATGTTTCTTAATAAAAACCTTATGTAGTTAACTGACAGATCTGATTTAATAGCTTTTTTTAAGTTTTGGGAAGTTGAATGTCAATATTAATTTCAAATATTTCTACTTGGAAACAGGTAATTTAGTTTTGTTAGATGTATTCAGGTCAGAACAGAGAAGTTTAACACTGTTTTGTGTTTTAGATAAACAAAGCTCCTTGTGAAAATCTCCTGGCAATTATTTCTCTTGCTATTA
This sequence comes from Aegotheles bennettii, assembly GCA_013398125.1. Lineage (NCBI taxonomy): Eukaryota > Metazoa > Chordata > Aves > Caprimulgiformes > Aegothelidae > Aegotheles > Aegotheles bennettii. Next base: position 46,171 of record VZRW01007371.1, read on the forward strand.
ATGGAGTCACAGAAGGTGAGCATCTTTCTCTCAAATCTGTTGGCAGTTTTAGGGACCATTTAGGGGAACTTTAAAATCTTGATTTTTGTAAGTGATATACAACAGTTAGCTTTGATAATACGTGGCCCTTACACTAGTGGTTATCAAGTGTTTTTCATGAGATGCATGAAGTATAATATAACTAAATTCAGTTACACGTGTGACATTTGTGTTGGAATCTTTTCTCTTTTTTTTTAAGAGCGGAAGATTGCATAGTTTTGTTTGCAACACACGTAACATTTTCTGCCTTTGTTCCCCACTGTAGGATGCTTAGAAATCTCCCATAATTTCAGAAATGAGACCACTGAGGCAGACAGGTGAAACGACTCATAGGTTTCTCTGTCAGAAGGTTTCTCTGCCAGAAGTTGCTGGCAGAGCCACAAATAACTTCTCCTGAGTATCTGTGCTTGTCTCCCGGTAGTGACCTGTCAGCACACAGGTTTTTTTTTAGTTACTTGAATCTGTTTTGTAAGTGTCTTTTGTTGTCAGAAATCAGTGTGCTAATCTCTTCCAAAGAGGCTTTTGTGCTCGAATTCATATGTGTTGTATGAACTGTAGAATAACAAGACCTGTAATGAATGCAGACACTGCCAAACTACAGAGCCTGGATAGACAGACTTAGAGCACGGCTTTGGTGGTGCTTTATTTGAGGAAAAGGCTCTCAGACTTCGTGGGTGGGTGTGTCACGTAACTAACTGTAGATTTAGAACTCTGAAAGAGTTCACTTGCAGTCTGCAAAGAGATGTGACATTTGTTCAGACTTCGAGGTTTTTAGAACAGTTATTCTTTATGATTTGTTTTATGTTAGTGAAGAGGTGTTGTAAAGCTCATCTGCATATACATACAAACAGAAATAGCTTTAATGGAAGTTCACACTTTAGCCCAAGCTTTTTTGTTAGGATTTGTAGAAACCCAGGAGAACTCTTTCCTTCTTTTTTTAACATTACATTCCTCAGCTGCCATGCATCTTTGTTGCATTTCAGTTCAAATTTGCTGAATAATATATTCCGTGTTCTTCAAAGGTATCTGCACTGCATCAACCCCTTTTGTACTTCTGGGGGATGTTCTGGATTGCCTGCCCTTGGATCAGTGTGACAAAATTTTCACTTTTGTGGAGAAAAATGTTGCTACATGGAAATCGGTAGGTGTTTTCCCAAAATGTGATACGGTTGTGCCAAAGCTTCTGTCTACCTGAACCATTTTTACAAACGGATTTTAACTGTCTTTGTATCTGTTTGTGTTAAAATAGTAGCATTGAGCACACTTTGTTTTCAGGATTAAAAATGTCTGGGCAGCAGAAGTCAGAAAATTAATAATCATAATTATGATTAATATTTATTTCTAACACATTTCTCTATAGTATACAGTGTTTGTCACATTTAGAAACTGGAAATTTAATTTCCAATGCGCAGTTTTTGAGTAGCTTCTCTTTTGGCTTATTATTCAGCTTCTTCCTCAGAGCTGCAGGAGATCCCTCCATCTCCAATTTGCAGGGAAAGAAGCCGCCTTGGTCCCTTCCTTAACAAGCTTTCCATTACAAGACTATAGCAATGGTGATTACGTTGCCCTAAAATATTCCTGCTCTTGAAGGACAGTCAGCATCCTGAGGCCTGTGTGAGGCTTTTATGCTCTTGCTGTGCCATGGTGCTGTAGCAGAAGAGCTGCTGCAGCAAGCTGCCAAACGTCTTGTGCTGCAGGCGCTGTTAATTAACGAGGGAACTCAGGGTCTCTGGCAGAAGTCCTAACCTGGCAGGATTTTATTCCAGGATCATAAGAAATCTTGGATCTTGGTATCCTTGATTTGCTCTTTGGCAGTAGTGCCAGGAACACCAGTGTTAGCAGCTCTATAGGTAACACCTGAAAAGCCCTCCAGTTTCTCTGTGTTTTCCTAACCTGGATTTCCTAACCAGAACTACCTCCCATAGGCATCCATTCAGGCTGTTCCATTTCAGATAACGTTGTCCCCCCCATATACTCACAAACTGTTCTTTCTCATTAATTCAAGTATCTGTCAATTTCTTTCTCCTGCTGCCAAATTACTGATTACTATGAATGCTCTAAATCTTTTGTGTATTGTTCTTTGCTTATGTGTATAAATAATGTATGGAATAATAAAGGCAGTGAGTCTAAAAATAAGTGTGTTCCGGGAAAAAAAAAAGGTGGATGCTGCTCTTACAGTTCATTGCCACACGTGCTTTTTCTCTGCGGAGGCTGTGTTTCATCCTTTCTTGGAATTCATGGTACTGCTTGTTACGTGTTGCCTTTTTGTGAAACCTGCCTCTTATTTAAGGGATAATTTAAGGACTCACACTTACTCATGGCTTGTGATTGAATTAGAATCTGCTCAATAAGGTTTTATGATCTCTTAATGATCTAAATACTTCTAATCTGTTTCAGAATACCTTTTACTCTGCAGGGAAAAATTACTTGCTACGAATGTGCAATGGTGAGTTGTAGTTTTTCAGGGGGGCGGTGAAGGAATTAAAGAACTCCCTATCTCAGCAAATGAAAGTAAATGTAATAATTTGATTTACATTCATATGTGTTCAATCGGTAATAAAGTTAAAAGGCAGATCACACAGCAGATACTCATGAGTCTTGCGGATGTAAAAGTCATTCTGACGTTAGGGAAATCTCTTCGTCAGTGGAGATGGTTAGAGAAGAACATCTAAGACGTGTTTATTCCTGAGGAATTACAAGGCCTGTATCAGAGGCTGTATTTGAGTAGGATTCATTTGAACTTATCTTTTATTGCTGTTGAAGGTGTTAGGAGCATTGGTAGAATGCATTTGGAAAAAATACGGCTGATCTGAGGAAGTTACTAGTACTTAAATGTACAAATCTTAGCTTTCTTTTATTAGCTGTGTAGGTCATGTAATTGGCAAATCTTGAATTCTAGTGTGTGGGAAATTGAAAGAGGGATAAATACTAATATTCTTTACTTTTTACAATATTTAGACCTCCTAAGAAGGTTATCGAAGTCACAAAACACAGTCTTCTGTGGAAGAATTCAGCTGTTCTTGGCTAGGTTGTTTCCACTTTCAGAAAAGTCGGGTGAGATTTTTTGCATTTCATCACACTTAACATCTAACAAAGGCTAAATATACTGAATCTTTTAAATTTGTGATGGTTGCAGACCAAATCCAAGTGGAGAAAATCACTTTGCACTTGTATCATGGTTCTTGTTTCTACTGTTAGTATTGTAAGTGACTTTCATTTTTTGTGATTTCAAATACAAGCTTTGAATCCTGTTTCTGAGATTTTGATAATACCAGCATGTCATAAACAACTAACGGAATAAACAGACTCATGAACTTCACAGCGTCTAAGACTGACCCTTTGTTTTTCACAGGACTTAACTTGCAGAGTCAGTTCAACCTGGAAAATGTCACTGTTTTCAATACCAATGAACATGAGAGCACTCTGGGACAGAAGGTGAAAATTACTATCTCGTTTTTCACCTGTTCTGCAGTAAATGTGTAAGATTGTTTGCACAAAAATGTACTATTCTGCTTAATATTTGGAACTATGTGTTCATAATTTGGCTGTCCCTCTTCTAGACCAAGCTGCTGATTCTGGAAATAGATGTTACCTGGTAGATTGAACTGTGCAGACTTTGAGGGGAAAGAAGTTGATTTGTTTGTGAGGGATAGGCACTGTCATTTACTATGCTAAGTCTTCCCCACAGAATAGAGAGGATAGAGCTGTCCCTTCAGCTTTTTCAAGAAAAGTCAGGCTACAGTTGTGAAGTGCAATTTACTAGTGTTGTGCATTTTACTAGAATAATACTTTAAAGATCTTTTGAATTACAAGCTTAAGCTTTCTGATCTAAAGTGTAGTAGAATGTTTAAAATAAAGAACACCATGAAACCTGTATGCAAATTATAGTGGCATTTGTATAAGTTTTAAATTTATTTTTTCTTATTAGCACACCGAGGAGAGAGAAGAAGGAATGGATGTAGAAGAAGGTGAAATGGGAGATGATGAAGCGCCAACAAGTTGGTGAGCTTACAGCAATTTTAAAAGTTGAAACAAAACTCTATAAAGTGAAAATAAAGAGCTCTTTGAGAAATATCCTTAAATGTTATACTCAGAATTCTACTTAACTCCTGCCCTCTCAAGATGAGATACAACCTAGCAGTGTCTTAAACAGATTAAGTGGAGTTGCCTGGAAGAGAAATAAATCTAGAGATTATTTGAAAAAGTTGCATACCCTGGCTGAGAGCCACTGCTATTCTTTCATTTTGACAGTTTTCCCAATTATCTGGACAAAACTTATTCTGATAAGATGTATTCAGGGATTCTGAGTACATGCTGTGTATGCCTTTAGGAGAAAAAGCTGTGCTCTTCTTCATTCCCCAGATACTGAAAAACTCCTAAGATCCCTTTTTCTTACTATTTTTGCTTTTATGGTGAGAAAGTAACAGTAGACTGGATGGAAAACTCTTTTGGGGACAAATTCTGAACTATGGATTTATCTGTGAGGGCTCACTATTGACTCATAATTATTTCACTTACAAAATGAATTATATTTTCTGGGATTGAATGTATGGCCATTAATACTGGTTGATTTTTGTTTTGTATTGTTTTCCCCAGTTCCATTCCAATAGATTATAACCTGTACAGAAAATTCTGGTCACTTCAAGATTATTTTAGAAATCCTGTGCAGTGCTATGAGAAAGTCTCGTGGAAAACTTTTCTTAAGGTAATGTGAGTTCATGCTTTCAACCATTCAGCCTATGTAGAAATCACTAGTTACACGAGTAGGAGTGTGACAGCGTAAGCATAGAACAGTGCAAATGCTAATGCCATTGAAAAGCAATAGTGCATGAGGAAATATATTTTGCTAAAGTCAGCCTTTGACAGTAAACAGTGCATTAAGACATACAGTAAATCCCCTAATAAAACTTGTGTAAGTCAGTAACAGAAAGACTTTGTACGTTGCAACAATGTCAAAAGTACTTTTTTTGTGATTTATCAGGTGCAGAAAACAGAACTTGTGGGTTTGGATTTTTGTTTTCTTTTTTTTCCCTAAGAAGATAAGCAGTTTTACCTAATCCTAGATCATACTTTGGAACAGTCATACTGATCCCAGTGGGGTCCTAAAGATGGTCAGCTTCTAACGAAACAAATTTTGGGCCCCACAGTTCAAGAAGGACATGGAACTGCTTGAGAGAGTCCAGCACAGAGCCACTAAGATGATTAAGGGAGTGGAACATCTCCCTTATGAGGAAAGGCTGAGGGAGCTGGGTCTCTTCAGCTTGGAGAAAAGGAGACTGAGGGGTGACCTCATCCATGTTTACAAATATGTAAAGGGTGAGTGTCAGGATGATGGAGCCAAGCTTTTTGCAGTGACGTCCAATGATAGGACAAGGGGCAATGGATGCAAACTGGAGCATAGGAGGTTCCACGTGAACATCAGGATAAACTTTTTCACTGTGCGAGTGCCAGAGCACTGGAACAGGCTGCCCAGAGAGGTTNTAGAAGCAACGACTTGAATGTCCCCTTCAGCCAGCTGTTGCAGTTTTGCTTAGTAAGAAAGAATGTTGAGGATGATTGCTAAGCTACTGTTTCTTCACAATTTGCCACTCAATGTTTATTTTGTAGCAAGAAGCCTGTTTTTTTATTTTGTTTTTTTTAAGCATAATTCCCTGTGTTCTGGTAATAAAAGGTAACATCTGCTCAGACATTCTAATATAAATCTAATTAATGAGGTCTATGGTACCAGCTTTCATTAAAATAAATCACCAGACAAAAAAAAACCCAAGAAATCGCCCACGTGTGGTTTAGAGAAACTGAACAAGTCTGGGCATAAGTCTTTCAGATGAGATTTTTGAGTTTTTCTTCATTGCAGCTTTAAGACTCTGAAGTGATTTTTAAGAGCAGCACAGTGAATTCAACTTTTACTTACGTATCTTTCTTTGCATATATTCTGAATAACTTAAATTGAGTTTAAATGTAGCACTACCATCATGTGGATCTTTTTTCTTCATAATGTCTAAAACAACAAAGCAATTGTGCGTTGCTCACAATCCATGACATTGTTTTTCTTAATATCTTTTAAATATGCCAAATGAATAGATGTTCTGAAATGGTAAATGACACTTCCACTGTCACATGTGGAGTTCGGAGAAGCCCTACATACTGGTGGCAAACAGGTCATTTTGACTGGCTGATAGCAAGTTTAGAAATTATTTTACTTGCTTGGCACTAAGTCTAGTGTAGTTCTCTAAGTACAAAGTTTTCGTATTATTTTAATGTGATAAATAACTTGTTTTCTAGTACTCGGAAGAAGTTTTGGCTGTTTTCAAAAGTTACAAATTGGACGACACTCAGGCTTCCCGAAAAAAGTTGGAAGAACTAAAAACAGGAGGAGAACATGTATATTTTGCAAAGTTCCTAACTAGTGAAAAGGTATGTGATTTCTCTTCTCAGAATCACAGACTGGTTGAGGTTGGAAGGAGCCTGTGTCTAGTTCAACCTCCCTGCTCAAAGCTCTCAGCTAGAGCAGGTTGATCAGCCCTATGTCCAGTTGGGTTTCGAATGTCTCCATGGGTAGAGACTCCACAATTTCTCTAAGTATCTTTTTATATTGTTTGTTCACTTTATTTAGATAGATTTATTCTATTCTCTTTTACTTTATTCTTTCTTTGTGGATTGCCTCTGTTGATTGATGATTCAGGGACTTTTATTTCTGTAATAAGAGGCTGCAGTAAAGCTGACTTTTATTGCATTTGATTTGTATTGTTACATATAAAAAGATCTTGAGAGTTTTTAATTCTGTTAATATGAAGTCAAAAATACAAGGCTTTATTGAATTTAATCCTAAAATTGTCTTAATTTTGGAACAATATGTAACTTTAACTTTTAAATGCATGTATTAGTAGATGGCAGAAAGCAAGTCTCAGTGGAGCATGAGTTTTCTCTTTCTGAAATAGAAGAGTAAGTAAATTCATCATAAGCCTTTGACCTGCGTGTTGACAATTTTAAAATAACATCATATAGAAGATACAGAACTGGTTGTTTAATTAACCCCCAGTAGTCAAATTCCTTTTTCTTTAAAGAATCTTCAAATGTTCCCTCTGTATGATGTATAGTGCTGCAGCACATAGGGTAGGAATCGGGCAGTGTATCATTGCAAGTGCTGAAGAGAGTGAACACTTCTGTGGTAGCTGAATCCTTACATTGTAGCCAGCAGTTCACAGGAGAAGGGAGTGAGCTGTCCCTCAGTTATTGAAATACTTGAATATTTGTTTTTCCAAATTCTTGTTTGCTTCAAAGTGAATGCTTTGCATAAAACTAGTTAAGCAAACATCTAGGGATACTCTCACAAGGATTTCCTTGTGCTTTTAAAAAATTGATTTCATTAGAAATTTTGGTGCTCTTTCCTAAATTGAGCTAGGTGACAGTTTACCCATCTTCATACCTTAGGAAGCACTGTCCTGAAATCATAGATGGTACTGAACAGAGCTTCTGTAATGACTTGCTGCAGTCATCTTGTAGTAAAAACAGTCTCCATGGAGTTTATCTGAAAACGTTTGTTGTTTTTTCACTTAAGCATGTTTGGTCTCTTTAATGTGTAATTTTTTGTTGTTGTTTAGCTGATGGACTTGCAGCTGAGTGACAGTAACTTTCGTCGTCACATCTTGTTGCAGTACCTGATACTATTTCAGTATCTAAAGGGACAGGTCAAATTTAAAAGGTAATGTGAAAATATTTTGTATTTTGGGGATGGGGAGCTAAGAACTTGGAGATAATCCAAAATATTTTGAAAGCATTTATGTCTACTTGTTCTAAGGTTCCTGTGGAACTTGCAGAGCCTTAGATAGGTAAATGCAGAATGTGGCTGACATTATTTTATAGCATGAAAGCAGAGATCTCATTCTTGCCCTTCTCTGCTTCTCTCTGCATGATTCTTTGCTCTCCCTTGCAGTGGCTCTAGTGTTCATTAGACTCGCTCAAATTTGTTCAGTTTACTAAACAGGCAATAAAACAATCTGCTCATCTTTGCAATTAGTTTTCTGCCAAATTGGTGAGTTGAGTGGGGTCTCGGGGAAGCAGAGGCCACTAAAGCTTGCTTAAGGTGAGTCCCAGCCATGAGAGGGAAGGAGTCTCTCTCTTTGTCAGCTGCAAGTTGTTAGACTGGTGCAAGCTACTTGTATGTGGCATCGTTTTGAATCGATACCAGCTCTGCATTGTGGTGTTGGTTGCTGATCTGGTTTGTTTTGCTTTGGTTTTTTTTTTCTAATATGCTACAGAATTCTGTCTAAAATATCAAGAAATAACAGTGGTGATTATTGCTTTTATAAATTAATGGGACAGAACAGAACCCTGTCATTTCCTACTCTCTAATGTTATGCTGCAGAAAGTCCTACCTGTGTTCTTTTCCTGTGTCCTTGACCATGTGGCCACATAATAATTAACGTTGAAGGCAGCTGTCTTTCACCTGCAGCATACCGCATTTTATAAGCAGATCTCAAAGAACTTTGCAAACTAGATTTAAGATCATTTTCCTCGTCCTATAGATTATTTACCAAGGCAGTCCAGTGGCAGAGGAGGAATAGAATTCAAGTCTTCTGAATTGCAGTCCAGTCCTGTAGAGGTGATAGTCAGTCATTTCAATGACAATTCATTCAAGTGTTCGTTAGAAGCGCTCATTTATCAGTGGTCATGGATGGTATGACATATTAATGGTGCAGTCTAACACTTAGTGCAGTTGTTGTTAAATAATACTAATTATTCCCTTCCTTAAAAATGAGGGGGTTTTGTATCCTATTAACTAAGAGAAGCTTCTTGTAAAAGTCTTTCCCATGTTATTGGCTTAGCTGTGATCAAGTTTAGAATGTGTAGAGTTCGTGTTTGGAGATATTCAAGATCTGTGTTCCGTATACAGCTGGTAGGTTAAGTGTTTCTGCTACTATGGTTTGTCTACAGTGGTGCTTTAGTTGGGGTTAGGAGAGTTAGGGTTTTTTGAAGTAAGTCTTCATTGTGTCCACTTGGTGTGTTTTGGGTCCAACATCAAGGCGTGATCTTGAATCACGCAATGGACTTTCTATTGGATGAAGCTAAATCTTGGAAGTATGTTCCATGAGCACATCTAATTAACTCCACAAACTAATAACTGGTCAGTCTGTGGGCCCAGATCAGAGCACATTCAAAGGACTTACTTTCTTCAGTTTCCCCCTAGCACCCCCCAGAAAGAATCTATTGTAAATGATGGGTCCTCAACACTGTTACAAAAAAAAGCTGATTTAATGACACTTCTTATTGCTTTTTTATTTTTTTTTTCCCAATTCCAGTTCAAACTATGTTCTAACAGATGAACAGTCACTTTGGGTTGAAGATACTACAAAAGCAGTTTACCAGGTTGGTACAGTAGATACTTCTACAAAAATACATGGAAGGATATTTAGCATGTAATATTGTATCAACCACCTTTGAAGCAGTAACCACCATTCTTTTTTGTTTGGCTGTTTTTTTGGGGGTTTTTTTTGTTTTTTTTTTTTGTTCTATGTATTCTGCTACAAGTATAATGCAAAAAGTTAACCTTTTTTTCTCCCTCCCAATCATAGCTTCTTTCAGAAAATCCTCCAGATGGGGAAAGATTCTCGAAAATGGTAGAGGTAAGTACTTTGGTCCCTGTCTGAACCAAGTCTAGATAGCATGTAAAAAAGCGGTATCAGTTTAAACTAGCTTTTGGAACATAGATGTAATATCTCAGAGAACTCTTCTCTCATCTCAGTAAAATAGGTCTCATAATGTCTTTTTATTTTGTAGTCATATTTTCCCATGTTTTCATTTTTGACTGGATGTTAGGAAAAATTTCTTCACTGGAAGGGTGATCAGGCATTGCAACGGGCTTCCCAGGGAGGTAGTGGAGTCACCATTCCTGGAAGCATTCGAAAACTGTATAGATGAGGTGACATGATTTAGTGGCAGGCTTGGTATCCTAGGGAAACGGTTGGACTTGATAATCTTGGAAGTCTTTTCCAACCTAGTTGATTCTGTGATTAATGTGCTTTTCTTCCTCCTCCTGGGGAGAAGTGGAAACATGCACATATGTACACGTGTACGTAAGAGACATTGGTTATTGAAAAAAAATATTTCTAAAAGGGTTTGCAAGGAGTGCTGTGCCCCAGGACATGGGAATAAGATGCAAGTGAAAAAATAATGTTGTCTTCTTGCTTTCCTTTTTTCCTTTACTTTGGCTACATCTGTTTTCTTCTTTAGAGAAGGAGAAATAAAGCCTTTCCTGCAATTATTGAAGAGAGGAGATACACTATTTTTGAATAAACTAAACCAGCTGTCTAAGATTATACTGATGATCTTCAAAATAGCATCTGAAATACAAACATTATAACAAAGCCTTCCCCTTAATTTCAGTAGCTCACTTAAAAACTTTGGGGTCAACTCCAAAGGTGACTATGCCCCTAATAATGTGCAATATTCTGTTTCCCCAGCATATATTAAATACAGAAGAAAACTGGAACTCATGGAAAAATGAGGGCTGCCCAAGCTTTGTGAAAGAAAGGTAACTAGAAGTAGAAGCTTACTGCTGCTTGTTTGATATGGTGATTCAGCTTCAGAACATGTACTCATGGTGTATGTGAATGTTAATGATTCGCTCAGTGTCCCTTCTGTGTGTGCAGAGGGCTTTTAGGTTACTGCCCAAAGTCTTAAGGCTTCGTTATGTCACTGAAGAGGTGGTTATGAATGTGTGGGGGTCTTAGGAGAGCATTCTTCACTGTCTTGTGACAACATTTTGTTCTCTTAATGCCAAGGATCCAGTGACTGAGGAGACTGGAGCAAGTTGTCTCCCCTCCTGCCTGCAGCAGACCCTAGGTTGAAGAAGTCAGTGCCTGACTCTTTCGGTTGCCTCTAATGAAGCCTTTGGCGTTGTGGCTTTGGTGGGGCAGCGTACCTGGAGTTTTGTGTAACAGTTCTCCTCTTACGCACTTTATTTATTAGATTCGCCACTTGATGGTGATCATTTACCTGAAAGGAATTTATGATTATGTAGCTTTTGCCATTGAAAGGTTTCTTTTGTAATTAGTTACTAACTAGCGACAAAACTTGAACCTTGTCTGCATATGTCTACTTGACTGTCTTGAGGTGGGGACCAAACATTCCTCTTCCATCCTCCTTCATTCTACACACAGACTGTAGGCCCTTTGTGGTAAGGAGCACCTGGGTCACTGTCTCCTTACTGGAGAAATCGGGTGGAGCCACCTCTTCATGACTTCAACTTTTTGCAAAAAAGGGAGGGGGGCTGTGAGAAGAGAGAAATTACTATTCTGGGGGTGGGAGGCAAGTAAAATTATGGAATTTGACTTATTTATAAATGTTCTGTCTCCTTCTTTAGATCTCAGCCAGAGTTTCAGCTTGGGTAGGTCTTACCCTAACCTCAGTGGTCTGGGATCTCCATTCTCTGATCCCATGAAATCAGGTGCACTTGGGGAAAGAGAACTTGCAATCATAGAGCAGCTGATCGCAGCAGCAGGGTAGATCATACTTAGTATGTGCTGCTGGTATAAATGTGATTTGCTTCTTTTTCTATTTCGGGACTCTGATAGACTTAAATTTGTGAGTGAACTAATTCTGGTGTCTGGCAAATCCCTTTCCTTATCCTTACTTTGCTTTCTCTCTCTTCTTCCACTCTGCCTCCTTCCACTCCTAGAATCTCAGTCTTTCTGAATACTTTCATTATGATTTAACTTGATATGATCTGAAGTTAAATGGCTTGATTTTTGTCCTCTGAATATTGCTGATTTGATACTAAAAGCATCTCTTTTTCTTTAGACCTCCTGATTCTAAGCCAATGAGGCCCGTGAGAAAGAGGCCAGCTCCAGAGGACTTCTTAGGAAAAGGGCCAAACAAAAAAATCCTTATGGGGAAGTACGTTGGATTTTTTTTCTTTGCAGGGTTTCTGGGTTTCAGTTGGTTTGGGGGTTTTTGCAAGGTTTGGGGTTTTTTTGCCACTGACTGGTTTTTTTCTAGTCAATAATTTTCAAACTTCCTCACTTTGGAACTGCCAGGGAAGAACAGCCAAGGGATATGTCATTCTTTTAAAACTTCCCTTACAGTCATCTCTTGCAGATCCCTTTTATATAGCCTCTAAGTTACAGGCTGAAAATCAGTGGCATGTACTTGTTGGATCAGTTTTTGTACTTTTGTCCTCTTTGTATTTATGCTTATAAGATATCTGTTCTGTGGGTTTTAAAGTAACACCCGCTGGTATTTTATCCCTGGGGCTAAGAATCCTTCTCAATATGTCCTCTCCAAAAAAACTGCCATATTTTGCATGTTACTAAGTGCTGGGTTTTTCCACTTCCTTTTTTAGGAGAAAGATAGTCTTTTCAGAGTAACAGTTCACCCAACCTAGAAGTGGAAATTTTGACCTTGTCTTGAGCTTCAAGACTTTGCACTGTTTAGTAAAATGTCCCTTCCAAAAAAGCAAGTGATAAATTATTTCATTTATCAAAATAAAATGGCCTGGCTAGTTTGGAAAGTGAGAGTTTCTGACTGTTTCTGACCACAGAACAGCAAGAGATTATAATAGAAATTTAAGACATCATTTTCCTGATTTGCAACATCAGATAAGATTTCTGTCACTTCTGATAGTTCCTGATGTGTATGTATCCCAAAGTTTGTATGGCGTGCTTCGTCATAAAGGCTCTGTTGTGAGAGTTTCTGTAGCGTTGTCTCAGGTGTCTGTCGGTGAATGATGGAACGTGGAATGCCAGAATGATGAGTGTGGAGTTTGATACGTGTTTATGCTTCCCTTTTCAGTGAGGAACTGACCCGCCTTTGGAACTTGTGCCCTGATAACATGGAAGCTTGTAAATCTGAGAGTAGGTAGGTAAAAAATAGCACGTCATTGTCTAAAGCTAACTTTCAGCACTCTAGTTATACACAAAATTACAATTATTACAAAGTCGGCATAAGGAGAGTGCGTAAGATGATCTTATGGTACACCATTTCACCACATGTCTTGAGAGAAGTTGGTTGTATGAATCTTTGTCCTGAAATCTCCATGCAGTTTCCTTCACTAGTGTTCATGCTGTCAGTAGTTTTCCTTGCTTAGTAAAGTAAAATCTAAGCTGAAAACCAGGTGACAACTCCCATTTTGTAGAGTATGATTGTATAATTAATTATGTCATATAATAAAGGAAGATTGCCAAGTGTGGCTCTAATGTGAAGTCAGCTGCTGTTTCCCTATGATTTCCAAGCAGGCATGTGCTTTGAACAATGCTAGATAAGAGGAAGCTGGCTAGCAGGCATTGTTTCAGTGCATACCGAATCTACTAGTGGTGCAGATGTAGAAAAATACGATTGCTGCTTATCCCTTCTGCTTGCACAATTGTAGGAAATACAGAAAATGTACTTTGCTACATAACTTTGTGTTTGTTAAGGATAGCATAATTCCTGTTTGTGCAGACACAATGCCTGATATGAAAATTTGGAATAGGAATGGGATGGTTCCCAAAGGGAACTTGGCTAGTAGTGGATGTAAAGGCTGGGTGCTCAGATGTCCCGAGTGAAGGAATCGCTTTTCCAGAGGTTGAGAGCTCTGCAGAGGAAGTGCCCTCCTCTCTTGTGAGGCTGGGATGTGCAGGAAAGCCCTTGGATAGGATACTTGCCTTTACTAGGCCAAGGGCTAAAGGTGGAGTTGTGTTTGGAACCAAAGCTTTAGATTTCCCATGCATGACTGTATTGTGCTGCAACTTCTTTAAATTAAAAAAAAAATAAACAAAACTAAACAAATGGAGATAAGCCAAGGGAAAACCTTGAGTAGGTTGGGTTTTGAGGTGTTTTTCTTCTGTGGATAACCTTGAGATGTGTATGAAGGAACTGAAAGCCAACTATTTCGGAGTAGATTGTGAGGAATATTAAGGTCCTTACTTTATTTCTTAGGGAATATATGCCAACGCTGGAGGAATTTTTTGAAGAAGCTATTGAACAAGCAGATCCTGAAAACATGGTTGAAAATAAGTACAAGTACGTCAGTCTTTGTTGTGATTCGCTTTATTTTGATCTCTCATGTTTGGATTGTTGAAGAAAAGAGACTGTTCTCTGCATTACTGATAGCCATGCAGGACTCGAGTAGTGTACAGAAAATGTATAAGTTTGGACAGAATTATATTAATTAGCAAATGCCTCAGATCTTCTGTGCTTTTATAGCTGCCAGACTGTTACCAACCAAACTTGTGTTTTATTATAGGGCTGTGAACAATTCTAACTATGGCTGGAGGGCACTGAGACTTCTAGCACGCAGAAGTCCCCACTTCTTCCAGCCAACAAACCAACAATTCAAGAGTTTACCTGAATATCTAGAAAACATGGTAATCAAATTAGCCAAGGAGCTGCCTGTAAGTAATATTATCCTATAATAATAAATGCTGAATTCGTTTCACTTCCTGTTCGTCTCTCTGCAGTCCATTTGGTATGTGGGGAGGGAGGGGGGCAAGGAAAAACACTGGGGAAAGAAGCTGGTAAAGTAAAAATTGCGAGTAAAATTGGTCCAGTCATGGAAGATCATTGACAGAACATTGACTGACCAAGTCAGTGCTGAGCTCTGCCTTTATTCTGTGAATGAACAGCTGTGGCAGTCCCAAGTGTTGGTGCTGGGTTGGTAGGCAGCAATATGTTTGTAGCCTATTTGGGCTCTGTGTTGCCCTGCAAACCACTTTTGTTGGAGGTGTAAGCCAGTGCTAAGGCTCGTGAGTATGAGTAGCTGACTACTAGGATGGCAGTGAAAGGGCAAGGTGTGCAGCTGAAGGTACCATGCCAAGTGTTACCAGAGCTTTACAGCAAGATTTACCAGAGCTCTTCTGGCAGGTCCCTGACTTATTTTAGAATATGTAAAGAAAAATAGACCTTGTGGAGCTGTTCATTAACCCTTTGCATGTTCAACAGTACAGATTTGAGGCCAGGGAGGGGTCTTTCAGAGCACTTTGTACACAGTGATAAGAGAGACCAATGGTTGCGGAAGGGAGTGTTTTCTGAACCCTCGAGTTAGCACACAGTCCAGCGATTTCTTGTGGATGTGAACCCATGCTTCCATATTTGAGACCTTCCTTGTCTGCAGTGTCAAACTACTGAGGTGTTAAGTTTGGTTTGTAACACGTAGCTTTTTTGTTAGTTCAGTCATCAGAGTTAACTAGATGCTAAGAGCAATTTTAGAAGAAATACCGGTAGGGGAAAACTGTTTAATACATGAATGTGTCACTGGCTGCAGTATTCCTGATGGTACTGCCCTCACATGCCAGATGGGAGGGCAAGAAGCAAATAACATAGGCTTGTGACTGAAACGGGAAAAGAGGGAGCCTTTTGCTCATCTTGCCTAATCAATAGCTACATCAGAGAGAGAAAAGGTTGTTGTTTGCATATTTGTTTGCCACTTTTAAAAGAAGTTTTAAAGTACAGGAAACTTGGAGGAATTCCTGAGTGAGAAAGAAGAATTTAAAAAAAAAAAATTATCAATAGTCGTCTCATAGAAAATTGGTTGGGTTTTTGAGTAAGCAATAAAGCTAGGTGTGTAATGCTGAGTTGTAGTTACTGTGAAAAGGAGAGAACCCTGTGAAGTCAGTGGATACTTTCATTAGGGTTTTTTTTTTAGTTAATTTTGTGTTTTATTAGAACAATTGTACTGGTCTTTTGGATACTGGAGACTGGGGGTGGGGATTTTTAATTCTCATATTAGGATCACGTGAGGTTTTCCATTCTAGCACATGTTCCAGAGACAATCACAGAGCTGTAAAATGTCTCTTTAGACACAAAATTCATCCAGTGATGTTTAGTTCTCTCATTGTAGCCTCCTTCTGAAGAAATAAAAACAGGCGAAGATGAAGATGAGGAAGATAATGATGCTTTATTAAAGGAAAACAATGAAAGTAAGATTTGCATGTTACCAATCTTTTCAGTTTCTCCCTTGGCGTGTATTGTAGAAGCTGTGTTTTATCATAGTTTCTGCAAGGGTCACCAATCCGAGTTACCCCAGTGCTTCTGACCTGAACCCACATTTACACCAAAAAGTGCAGCCTTCTCAGGACACAGGGTGCCAGTAGCAACCTCTTGGCCTTGTGGCCTGTGGTGCTGACAGCATCCAGCTGAAGTTGGATTAGCACTTTGATTAGGAGCCTGTTCCTCCTTCGCTGCGTGGTGTTTGTTTGCAGTGTCAGTAGGTGTTTATAGCTAAAATGGCATCACTGCTGTGTAAGAACCTGCCCGAGTGTTCCTCGGCACCTCCTTCTTCTTCCTTCTGCCCTTTAATTGCAGGGGTGAGTGCCTCCCTCCAGACCCTGCTGGGGAGGGTCCTTACAGGACTTTCAGAAGTGGATATATTCACACCCTGAGACCTTCCTCTTTGTTTAAAGTACCTTAAAGACAAAGGCTTCCCTGAGAGATGAGCACCCTTCCTGATGTCATCTCTTGCCCATTCCCCTCCATGAACCAGTAATTCCGGTTCTGTCTCTTGCCTGTAACCCCAGCATGCTGTGCTCCCAGGTGTCCTTCCCTCCCTTCCTCATTCCTGCCTTCACTTCACAGCACCTCCTGCCGTGTGTGTTGTATCTCTGCGTGCCGGCTCTCGGACCCGGCTCTCGGGGGAGATGGGGTATGCAGAGCATGGAAGTTGACAGCGAGTACCGCTGGCACTTCTGTTGAAAGATTTTTCTGTTCATGGAAAACCTCCTGCGGCCCCCCGTGAATGCCTCTTCTGTTGCCCTTTCCCACCCAGCACCTGACCTCTCCCACAGCCTCCTTGCCAATTGAAATTCCTCTTCAGCTTAATGCTGCCTGACACAGCCACCGCTTCCCTGTGCTGAGTTTACATCTGTAAATGTTGTCTGATGGCAGAGCTGTGGCCTGCTCTACACCCCTGTGCTTGGAAATAAGGGGAGTGATCTGAGTGCTTCTGTTGTTTTGTTGTGATCTTCCATTCTTTCCCTTGGAGGCAGTGAGTTTGGTTCAGATAAATGGGTGTGGCCGAGAAGCACTGGGCTCAGTTGACACTTCCACTCCGTGACAACTGGCTCTTCAGGTGGCATGAGGGCGAGATATTAAAAATTAAGAACAGTATTAATTTCTGTGCGTAAGTCATTCAGTAGTGTTTTTTCTTTAAAAGTGTGAAATAAGCATGTGATAAGCCGTAGATTGTAGACCATAAGCTATAAATGTGCAAACCCACCTGTACAATCACTGCAGCACTTGGCTTCTCAGCAGAGTGCGCTATTCCCTGTATTTATCTTGATGCCAGAATTACAGAAAATTCCTTAAAGTACTGACTACATCTTAAAGTTAGCATCCTATTTACACTTGAGCTGCTAATATGAACATGAGGCTTTAGTAATTCAGTACACGGGAAGCAAACTGTCTTTTACCTGGGTTAACTCTGCGCAAAGTGACTAAAACAAGTCCGAAAGACAATGGAATGTTAAAGATCACGCTGTATTTTAATGTTCTAGATGATTCATGTATTGAAAATCACAGGCTGTCTGTCAAAACCCTTGTGTTCCTTTTGGAGGAGGCAGTTCTGATGTACTTTAGGCTTCAGCAATTCCCTCCTCAATCAAACAGGACGTAACATAAAACCCAAGAGTTTCTTTTTCATGGGCAATGAGGGACATTCCTCTTGAAGCCCAGGTAACAACCTGCCTGTTCTCAGTGCTCTCTGGTGGGCTTTCACAGCTAAAGGAAGGGTCAGTCGGTCCCTGTTAGTAACTAAACAGGAGGGTTAAAGTGGGGTGCACCAGGGAAGGTTCCTGTGCAGTATCTGCAGTATCTGGGGACATTCCCTGTGTCTCACTGGTTCTTTTTTTTCTTTTCCCCAGGTCCAGAGGTACAACGGGACAAAGCCATGACAGGCGAACAAATCGAGTCGTTTGCTATCAGGCTTGCGGAGCAGTGGAAGGCCTTGGCCCCCTACTTGGAAATGAAGGATTCCGATATACGGCAGATCGAGTCGGACAGCGAGGACATGAAGATGAGAGCAAAGCAGCTGCTGGTGGCCTGGCAGGACCAGGAGGGCGCACATGCAACCCCCGAGAATCTGATCACTGCCCTGAGCAAGGCAGGGTTAAATGACCTTGCAGAGAGCCTGACCAATGACACCGAGAGCAGCAGCTAACTTGCTCAGCTGCTGACTCCTTCGGTTTTGGTGGTGGTTGGTGTTTTCATTTGTGACCATTTTGTTTGTTCTTGTTAATTGCTACTGTTGTTGTTAGGTAACAGATTTTTGATGATATAGGTATTTTATGTTCAATAAACAACAGAACTTTTTAATAATACTGTTCAGTTGCCCAGATTTTCTGAGAGGATTCATCTTCCTGCTCCAGAAAAAGGAAGCTTCTTGGATGGCGGCACTGGGGGGAGGATGGCGTGATGGCAGCGTTCTGTGCAGACTGTGGTAGGAGGGCTTGGCATTGGCAGAGCTCGGCTCTGTTGCTGCACGCAGGCTCTGTGTGGTTTCTCTGAGCACGGGAAGGGGTAAAGAACTTCTGTAAGCCAGCGCTTGGGTGGTGGGGAGCTGTAGGCCAAACATACCTGTTTGCAGGTGATTCACTTGGGGAAAATAATGGGGATGTGATGGAGATCCAAGGCATGGTATTCACCTGGTGCCCTCAGCAGGGCTGTGGTCAGTCTGCTCCCCTTCTGAAGAGCTGGTTCTCTCTGGACCTTGACAGTAATTGCTGGGGGCTGCTAGGCTTGTTTTTATTAGTAATTACTAACTCTAGTCTCTGCGTATGTTTCGTGTATGTAGGAACTCCCCTGAGGCATCACAAACACAGTAACTATTTCGTCCCAGTTCACTCTGGAGCAACAGTTGGTTCCGTTTAAGGACACAGCTACTGTCAATGGGTACAAGCTGTTGCATGTAACTGGATCCCTGTTAAGTAAGTTGTAGCTGGCTACAACTTGTTTTGTGGCTATTGTAGAACTTGTGTCATTCGGTGAAATCTCTGTGATGATGTTGTGTTCCCAGAACTCCTCTCGGCTGAGCAGTTTCAGTTACTAAGCTGTACCTGTGAATTTTCAGGGTGGCTTGCTACCAGCTGGGAGGTGTGTTCCTGCCTGCAGGGGCTGGCGGTGAGAGCTTTGTGCCTGGATTTCACTGCTACAAATTTGATTATTGGGCACTTCAGGGGAAGTCAGTACAGGCTGACAGATGGGACAGTTGTTGGAAATAACACAGCCCCAGTCTTACCTGCTGCTGCAGGTACAAGTTGGTAGAAGGTATAAAATGTAAGGATTTTGATTAAGGGACATAAGCATACTGTGACCTGAGGGGTGGGGAGAGGACTAACAGCTCTTGAACATAGCCTCCCTGCCACCGTGGGGCTGGGAAAGCTGGGGATGAGGATGGCCATGAGGAAGGTGACTGAAGGAAGCCATCTCCAGTGAGTTACATTCACGATGCTTCAGGCATGAACTATAATCTCAGTGCTCACATTCAAGCTGAGAGACTTGGGCCCAGAGCTGTCCCCCTGGTTTAGCTTTGATCCCTTTCTCTGAGCTGGCAGCAGCGCGGTCTTGTGTTTTGTGTGTGGAAGGCAGATGTTTTCTGCAGCACCTGACAGATACAACCTGATAAAAATCTGCCAGCACTGCTCTGGCCTGCAAACAGGCTTGAAAAGAGACGCTGACTGGGAGGATCCTGATCACTACCTCAAGCCCCCAGCCCTAAGCTGTAACTGAAGGGTTTGATGGACCTACACCACCACCACCCCCCAGCTAGAAATGGAGCTAGCAAATGCAGTAACTGCTGCTTGTCCTACAGGGTTGTCCAGGGCCCAGCTGTTAATTGTTACCTGTATCTGGTCCCAGTGAGACAACTTGTTGCCAGATGTGCTAAATGCACACATCTCAAAATTAGGAAGAAGCAAAAGCAGCAGAAAAATGGAGCAGAACACTTTCTGGGAAGGAAAAACAGTTAACTTTTTTCTTACAGGTATTGGATTGTGACCCATAATAAAAGATTCATTATTTTATAGGTGTAGGGTCATGTAATTGTTCAGAACAGAAGGCTCTCTTCAATTGCCAGCAGCAGCTTTAAGAAAGGGAACACTGATTATAGGACCACAACTGGAAAGAGGACAGTTCCACATAGCAGCAACCAGGCCCAGGCCCTATCTTGTCCCTTCTGATGCCAAGACTGAAGCAGCCTATTAAAACGGAGGCGCAGGTACTATTGCTGTGGGGTACACGGGAGCAGTCAGTACTGCGCTGGGGCTTCCTTCACGTGTGGATAATGCCTTTAAAGCCTCACACAACTTTTTAAAATGCACTCCTAGGCCTTTGGCACACTCCCATGGGAAGCTGTGAGGTGAAGGTGGCAGTGCAATAACCAGCAACACAAGTTGTGAGGCAGAAAAACTACCAGGGAAGGTCACAGCTGAAGCCACTGCCCCCACAGGAGGGTAACAGAGCAAAGTGAGGCACAGATGAACTCACCACACAGTCACTGTAAATGAAGGCAAAATTGAAGGTATTTCACATGAACAGGGACTCGCTCTGCCAGAAGGGACTGGGACACATTAAAATCAGAGGTTGAGTCCTGTGCTTTTCTGGCTCTAGCCAACACTGACACTTTCTTACTGCAGCTTCCCACTAGCATACAGCTGCTGTACTCCTGTGGGGAAGGAACAGAAATTACTGTAAGTAAACAAAGCCCAGGTTTGCAGCCACCATACTAGACTTATCTACTGAGTAACAGGACAGGAACTAAATCCCTACAGCTTAAAAAAAAAGGTGGCTTTATTGTATGACTCTGAGACATTCATTGGTGGTGGCCCAAGAAGTGGAAACAAACACATACTAACTCCACTGCTACCAAGACACGAACTGTTTTTAATGGAGACACATTGTTGATCACAATTTATTTTGAAGTCATGAGATGCCAGCAACAGAACAGACTGAATCAGCAGGTCAGGCTGGACAAATACTTGATTGTAGCCATGGTTGTTGGCTGTGGGCAGCAGCACTGAGTTACGCAACAAGGCAACAGTTTCTCTTCTACCTTCCTAACAAAACTGCCAGGTAAGGTGAAGGAGAACAGCTACTGAACTGTGGTATAAACCATGCAAGAGTAACAAATGTGAGAATAGGTGTGTAATAAATACTTGATGACACTAGAGAGGAAGGGGGAAGGGCAGAGCCTCAGTTAAAAAAAAAAATATCTTCTGCAAGACATTAATGGTATTTTCAGGTGGTGTCACCACCACAGTGGGCAGTCCAGTCCAGTTGTGACTAATTGGTACATGGATCAGGTTTGAAACAGTATCCCTCTTCACATGAAAAGGTCTGAACAAATTATTTATCCACCTGCTAAAGCTCTGGGGTTAAAGAAATGATCAGTAATCAACATTTATTTCACACCTAGGCAGAATGACTAAAACTGAAGACTACTGTTCAGCTTCGTCTTCAATTACTTCAATTCTGCGAGGCCCGTAGAGTAGAACATAAGCTATATGCCAGTCTCCACCCCCAGATAACCTCAAAATGTCTTCAGGCGTAACAATGCTGACTTTGTCATCATCAAATTTAATCCATTCATCTGCAAGAAAAACAACAGGATTATTTGTAATGTGGGTGCGTAAAATCTAAGCTTAACAGCCCCTTAAATGAAAGCAGTTGTGAAGGGTGGGTAACAGTGCTACCATTTTTTTTTTACCTTGTTTCCTTTTAACCCAAGACACATAATGCCCAGAGGAACTTGATCTGCCTTGATGTGTTAGCACTGCCTGCAGGTCATAATAGCCGCAATTATTAGAACCAGTATCTAAAGGAAGAGGGGGGGAGGAAAAAAAAAGGGTTACACAAGTGTTACATGAACAGTCTGAGCATTTTTAACAGCACACAGACCAAAACACAGTAACCACGCTGTCACGCTGCAGCTGCATAAAACCCCGTTTCCAGCATGCTTCTAAATCATTGTGAGCTAAAAGCAGCAGCTTTCAGCCAGGACAGCACCTCAGGAAACGGAGAATGTTACCCATTTTCATGGCATAAATATGTATCCTAGGTGTAAGGCAAATGTAGTAAGCTTAAAGCATTAAAAAATGATGTACGGTCAGTAAACCTCCTGGGCAGGTTCAGGCAATACTTCCTTCCACCACCAGCAGCTGACTGCATTCAGGGTGAGCCATGAAACCGCCAGGGCCGATGTGCTGAGCATGGGCCGTACAGCAGCGCTGCTGAGAACACCCAGGTACAGCAGATCGCCACTGCACAGCCAGGGCAATTCAATTTTGCAATGGAAAAAACTGGTTAATGCCAAACGTATCAGGAAGGGTGTACAGTCCCCAACACATCCTAACTGCATTTCCCAGCACTCCAGAATATCCTCTTCTCACTGTGCTCTCCAGGCAGTCAATGCCCCTCACTTTCCATGTAGTGCACACACAAACCTCCGGAAGCACCCAACGGTTATGGTTTGCGTAAATGAGACCTCCCCAATAATTTCTGCACAGTGTCCTCAACATTAGGGTGAATGCTTAGGGCATTCAAGCTCCAAGTCCCTCAAGTGCAGGCAACACCAGCACCACCGCAGCAGTTTTAAAAGTCAGATTTAAGTTTTTGTTTTGATTTCGGCTCTCTACCACCCGCTGACAAGTAAGCGTACAAAACAACTGCACATTACACGCGTGTCTTTTGATGCATGTCTTCTATGCATCACCAACCTGTCAGACAGACAACAATCATCTCTTTGACTTTCCCAACAGCATTTTGACTTGCCTAATCTTTCCATTCCTTCAATTTCTGTCACTTTCTGAAGATTAATTTTCAAAGGCATTAAAAATTACCAGGGTTCTCGAAATATTCCTACCATCAGGTCCACTTAAACACGAGTAAATAAAAAGTAATTTTAAAATAGATTTACTTCCCTGTACTCACCATCAGGAAAAGAAAATGGCTCATATTTAACTTCTTTCTGTGCACCATCACTTTTACTAGACTAAAGAAGAGAATATGCTGAATTAATGTGGAATGGTTTTGAGAAAGCCTAAGCACAATCATGTCAAATACCAACTCTGCATTCATTTAAAGATGTGTATAAGCCTAAACATTTTTTGATCAACTTGAAACAAGCTCCATTACTGTATTTCTAGCTGGACATCCAAACGCTTAATCTGAAGACGACCACTTCTAAAAGCAAATATACAACCAGTTTAGCACATACTGCCTAGACTGCTTACCCACGGGATTTACAGCTTTGGAGCACGAAACAATTCTGTAATTGAAGATTTTATTCCTTGTTAGGGACTCGCTAGCAGCAGAAGTGGCAACAAGAAAATACCAGAGACAAACTCTAAGAATCAATACATTCTGTTTTAAAAAAAGCACTCCTTCCTTGCTCCTAACTGCATAAAAAGAGATGCAAGTCCCGTTCAAATGTTTAAATGAAACTGCCAGGAGTTAGGCCAGGAAAAGAACAGCAAACTCTCAAAAAAATTGGCTAACACACTACAGCTTTAGCTCTTTTACTTTTTTTTCTTTCAATAAAGAAAGGCAAGTCAGTTTTAAAATATGTAGACAGAGTAGGAGATGCAAACCATTTACCAAGTTTTTAGAGAAGATTATTTTCAGCTCACTAGTACGTATATTCTAAATGTTATCAGTCAGACATGCAGCACTCCCTTGTACAACCCTTTCCAGCTGGTGAGCAGGAAATAGCTACCCATACTCCACTGAACCTGCCACCAAGCCATGATGTTTGAAGAGAATTAATTTTCTGTAATTCACAGAAAACCTCTAGGCGTAATGCTGGTAACCAGAAGCACTACATTTTAATACATTTTGAAATAAAAACGTAAGCAACGTGTTTGTCTACAGCACTTAACATTTCTCATCAAGCAGTCATGCCAAAGCAGATGCCGTATTTTAATGAAAATACACAGAAAAGATCTAAAGCTCAATACCAAGGAGTTTGAATGCTAAATAAGAAAACAATGTATTTAAGGAAGTCAAGTTTTCTCTAGCCCTTGTTAGTACCCCAGTTTCAGATGTATGACTTATTTAGTCAAACGTCCATGAAACTGCCAGAAGACTTACGTTCTTTGGCTGTTGATTTACTTTTTTATCTTCTAGATCTTTGAATTTTGATCGATAAGAAACCATTTTTTCCTGAAGGTCTGGCGTACACAGCTCATACACATCCAACATAAGGGGAAATTTAACATCCTAGGAAGTAAAAAGCATAAAGATTAGCAGCAGAATTCACTACTTCACATTAAAGTGTCCTCCCATGGGAAGACAACACTAAATCAAATTAAATCCAACTCTCACATTTATGACAACTTGAACTACTGAAATGTTGCTGGCAGTATTTATCTGAAGTGCTACAATACTTTCATAGAAGAATGTCTGATTCAGTACAAACAAACCATCATAAATTACTACATTCAATATGAAATATTTAGATTCTTTATTATCATCTGTCATACTTTTATACTATGGAAATACCTATGCAGACCTAAGAAAAAAAAATGCATCCAGAATGACTGTACAGTTGCAAAAATGTCACTTTGTGTTATCCAAGCAATCTTCTAAAATAGTTAACACGTGCCTTCAGTTTTATTCCCTTGTCTCATAAGGAACAGGCATCATCTATCATGACGCTACCTGGGCAGCCTGGAGGTTTATCAGCCAAGGCCAACAGAAAGCAAAATTGGAAGACTCAGCTGTTCGCAGCTGGCTCTTGATTTTGTCAGACAGAAAGCCAGAAAATTAAAATAACTAATACAGGAAGTGTTTGTTAGCATAAACATTTCTCATCAACTTTAGAACACTGCCCAGTGACTGAAAGCATGGCCCTCTCCTTAATTAAACATTCTCCTCTGAACCACTGGTGGAAAACGACCAAAGAACATCCTAACAGTATTGGAGCAAATTCACTTCTGTCCCTTACTTCCTGCCCCAGTCTATTCTGGTAGTATGGTCACGACTGGGAACAATGCTACTTTGTACTTAAGCAAAGAAACTGCACTGTTAATATTTTTAAATGCAATTCAAAAGCAAACCATTCAGTAAACAGCCTTCGAGTATTAGTTTTCTGCCTATAATGAAAGCCCACTGAAAAACAGAGGAATTCAACTTCAATATGCAGAAAAGTGACTCACCTTAAGAACTTTAGCATTCACGGATTCTTTCTCTTTGTAAAAAAATCTAACCATCTGAATCGTCAGGTACGCTGGCAAGCGACTAATTTTAGACTACACAAAAAAAACCCAGAAAACATTATTACTTTGGATATTCACAGACCTTCTATACCTTAAACACTGCTCATCCCAAATTACAGGCTGTTCTGGGAACATATCCGTACACAAGCACATAGGGATATAACAAGGCCTCCTATTTTGAAGCTCTGTACAGTAGTGTACTCAAATAAATGATTTTCAACTGGTCTTACATTTCTTGGTAGTGGATATTCCAATGTTTTATAAACATAAATCACATCCTGCTGCAGCAATACTTTGTGTTTTCAGACAGAAAACTGACAACAGGCAAAAGAATCATTAAGAGAACAACACAAGTGCCACTCACAGACTTGATATAGAGTGCATTTCTCTGCAGTGTTGGAGAGAGTTTGGTGATTTCCTCTTGAAGACGCTGTTAAATACAAAAGGTAGTAACACATACGTTCATCATAAAACACAGCTTAAAGAAAAGCACAGCACAGATAAACAAACCATCAACTATATCTTGCTCTGCCAGTATCTTCTGTTGCTGTCAGCCATCACAACACAGAGAATTATGAAATTCCTTGGCAGAGAGACCACGCCCGCTCATTTGTTCAGCTCCAGGCTCACGCCTGAGCCCTGACAACAAGAAGTTTCTCTCTGTAGAAAATTTTATTCTGTAGGAGTAGAACTTGCAACTGGATTTGGTTACGAATTCTATATGGATTTGATTACGAATGTGTCATGTCATGCTTGGAAGACAAATAATGAAAATCTGAAGCTTCTTGTGACAGGAATATTGGCACTTTTCTCAACCCTGTCCAAAGCAGACAGAGCTGCAATACAAGGAGACGGGTGGTGATTAACTCTGCTTCCAGACACCTTTCCAAATTCAGGGAAAGACTGGCCTGGTTGTTAAGAGTTCTGACTGTCTTGCTACAGGCAATCCAGCATAAGAATTCTAGAAAAACATTTTTGGCCTGAAAGTGAGGTTTCTTTTTTCATAATATTTTTAATTTGTGAGCATTCACTATTTTATCTTACTTTTCCTTCTAAATTTCAAAAAAAAAAAAAAAAAAAAAAGAAAAAGCAGATACAAAGACTATCTGAGAACCATGAAATTTGGTCCAGCCCTGTACAAACCAGATCACTGCTTCCATTCCTGCTCTTACACAAATAATCTGCAAGAGCAATTACTACAAAGGTTTTGTAGTAGCTCCTCTCTTTGTTCCTTCAGATTCCTCCAAAAAGGACCCCGAAAACTTAGAAATAAATATATATATATAAAATCAAGGACTAATTTAAGAAGTTCTAGTTAAATAAAACAGTTTAAAGATGATGTTGTGTCATGGCAAATAATACTCCCTTCAAAATCTGCATAATTAAATTTAATTGTTCCATCATCTGTTTGTTTTCTTAGCAACCAAAATGCCACTGTATTTTAAAACTGACTTCTGGACTTTTTGAGAATTGTTTACAGCATGTTTAAATCATGATACTGCTCAGTCTGAAGTGAAAGTCAGCTGAGCAAACAGCTCATTGGAGAAAACGGCAAATTGGTTTGCACTCTGTTACCTGCATGGGGAAGATCACATCAGGGTCAAGAAAATGCTCTGTCGAAGCCTGCTTTATGATAACATGCTATGCAGTTCACACCAAAGAAAAAAATCTTAGAACTTTACTGTAAAGCTTGCACAGCAGATGTCAATTCCAAGTCACAGACTGAAAACAGGTCATTTAGAATTTCAATTAAATGAAAGTTGTAATGGCTTACCAATTTTAGTCCTGTAAATAGATATTTGACTTCTTGATTGATAAAACAGCTAAGCTGAAGCAGATTCTCCTTTCCTTTAGTTACTTCCTCTTCTTCAGCTTCTGTACATTTCATGCTTCACAAAATTAAGGAAAACCATCATGCACCAAGAGCTGAAGTACTGCTCTAGTGAAAACAACACGCTGAGCAGCACGGTAATTTAAGATAATCTTGTGCTTGTGCATCAGTAGCACTTTCACTTCTCGTAGCAGGAAAATGAAGATTCAAAACAGCCCTTCTTTCTTACTGATCTGTTCCTTCATGTCTAATGACAAGTGGTAGCTGAGGCAGACAGCATACCAAAAGAAGTAAAGTAAGTTTATAATCACCATTTAAGCTTGTGAAACCTGCTTTGTTCTTTCTTCTCCCCCCACCATCGAAACCTCAAGACACAGATCATTCTAACTGGCTGCCAATATCAAGTTATGAAGCCCTCCTGCAGCATTATGCTCCAATGTTGTTTACAATTAATAAAGTTCTTCTGTTCCTGCTGCTGGCCAGACTTCCCATTTCTTTCAACATGCACAGCCCCCTTTCCCGGGCCTGTATCTGTCCTTTTCACTGAAGCCCATTTCTTCATTATTTTCTACACATTCCTCTAATCATCCTGTCCAACCTCTTCCTTCTCATACTTCTACTCCAATCCTTTTCTCTCACTCATTTCCTTCTAACTAGATATTTTTCTGACTGCATCTATTCAACAGATGCTGCCTTAATCACACTTTGAAGGCTTACAACACGACTTTTCTCCCAAGTCTCTTTTCTCCTGCCATTGGCCTACGCATCATTCCTTAGCTACTCATTCTCCTCCCAACTATCTCAGGGATAACAAAATCACAATACAGGGAGACAGATGTGTGACCCTTACCTTAAAAAAGGCCTTTACTCTTCATTACTACCCAGCTATGAGATACAGTACCTCATATAAGGGGATGTTTCTTTATTTCAGATGAGCCACTATTTTGGGGTGGAAAGTGGGAAAAGAGTAATACTTGGCATGAGATGCGTGTCCCACGGGGTCATATGTTTTTTGTTCTTGCTACCAAAGAGCTACTAGAAAGCTGTCAGCTGCATTAATTTCTTACTCATCTAACAGTGCATTGTAAGAAATCAAGCTATCTTTTGTGTGCATTTAGTATGCCAAGTATAGCACCAACACTCCCTTACAAGCCAAAAAAAGGCTACTTAGGACAATAATTACTTTTATTTTGATAAAACACGTCAGCATCCTTGAAGTAGATGACTGGCAATCTTCTCTGGGGAGGAAATCTGGTATTTAAGTTCAGTGGGTTTTTCCTGTAAATTTCCATTACTACTCTTCCTCTCCACACCATCCTCTCTCTCAAAGTATATCCAATCTTGACTTGAACTTCTGTGTACTCCTGCAATACATCATTCTCTCTCTTCCCCAGCAGACACCTTTATTTTCTATACTATTCTGAACAATGCTTTTCATCCTCCCTGCACTCAACTGTTGAAGTGTGAAATTATCGTTCTTTATGTCTTGCCTTAGTCTTTAGGATACGCTGTTTCAAATTCAATGCTGAAGAACTGATCAATTAAACTCTTCTTTTTAGAAGATGCTGCTGTAGCTCCAGAGTCTGTCTGTAAAACAAATTCTCTTATGATTCAACTTTAAATAGCATGTAAAGACAGTCTTCTTTACAGACAAAATAACCCCATTTATTTAAATTCTTTAAAGCCTATTCCTTCGCCTTTCTGTAGGTGTGTTTTCTCCTTGTCAATCTCCTTACACAGTATAAAACTTTCAAAACAAATACATTTATAGCATGTCGTTAAAGCCACCTCAAAGCATATTAGCATGCACATGACACAGGTAGCATTATGCTGATCAGACACATCAGAAAGAATTTCACTTACTGGAGGACTACAGACACATTAAAAGACTACAGACACATGTTAAAGAACCCACAAAACAGATAATTATTAGCAAAAAATATGTGAATCACAAGTACAATACCAAAAACCCTAACTTGGGTTAGAGTAAGACTACAATTACCTCCATAACTGTATCACCTTCTATGCCTTCCAGCTTCTGCTGTAGTACCCTCATCATCTGCACCCAGCACTCATTGGCATCCTAGGAAGTGAACAGAACATTAAGTCTGACTAGTAGCATTATGATTTAATAATATTAAACCCATCAATATAAAACTATAAAACCAAACATAAGGATTCCTTAACTAAGAATTTCTCTGTATTCCACTATATATTTTCAGAGTTAGCACCTGATAATCCATTCAACTTTTCTACATGATACAAAAGCAAACACTTTACTGGGATAAATTATTTTCACAGGAGAATAAGAGTTTTCAAATATTCTTGTTCTCAACTTTCAACATACTATAGAATTTTCAAACAATACACTAAGAGCCGGTCTTTACCTGCTGAAGGTACTGGCCTTGATCACCTTTCTCTGCAAACTGTGGGAAGGCCATATGTAAAAACTGCAGGAGAATGATAGGTGGGATACTGGAGGAAGTTTTATCCATGGAATCAAACAAGTCTCTAAGAGCTTGAAGAAAAAGTGAGTGAGTGCTTTGAGAAGTGGAAAATCAATTCAAACATGGCAGGAAGTTTAAAAACAATAGTAAAACAGTAGCAACATTTAAAGGCTGATCATTTAACAGTATCCAATTTGATCTTTCCAAAGCAGGACCGAATTTTCCCCATGGCGTAACAGGTGCACCTAAGATCTCAATTGTGAACATGACTTTGCATATGTAAAGATGACAATTCTGAGAGTTTGGCACATACTGCATTGTCCATCCTGGCTGCTAACAGAAAAAAAAAAAACAAACAGCATTTTTA
Organism: Aegotheles bennettii; assembly: GCA_013398125.1. Classification (NCBI taxonomy): domain Eukaryota; kingdom Metazoa; phylum Chordata; class Aves; order Caprimulgiformes; family Aegothelidae; genus Aegotheles; species Aegotheles bennettii. The sequence goes on from VZRW01007371.1 coordinate 76,033, forward strand.
AGCAGTTAAAATTTCATTTGAAACACATCTGAAGAACAATGTTTTCACAAGAGGACTACACCTAGAGAAACCAGAATGCATTCAACAATCTACCCTCTACAGCAGTTTAAATTTCACCAGCTACTGGGAAAAAAGTTTCATTTTTTTCCAGCTAAGTTATCTAGAAAATACTCATGCTTAAATTAAGACCCAGGAAAACAAGTATGTGTATGCATACGTGCAGACAGTTCATAACTATGTGCAGTTCAATGAATGCTACTGATTGCATGACAACACACATGGCTTTCTTTTTTGCTCCAGAAACACTACTATGTATGTCTTATCTATCCAGGGTACAGCATTTTAAACCCAAAAATCACTTTGGGGACACCTGTTAATCCTCACAATCACCCTGGTGAGGTAGGCAATGGTCAGCATGGTCACTAATTTACAAATGGAGAGACTAATGAATGATACTCTTGAATAAGTGAGTATAGGCAAAATTACAAGGAACCAAGGTCAGCTGCTTCCTCTCTTTAAGAAATATCTTCACTGACCTTGATAAGAGGGACAACTCATATGACACAGGAATTAAAAAAATGCCATGTGTCATGCAGGAGTTCTTGACCAGCTCAGCACCAAAGAATTAACTATGAATTACTTAAACTATGAAGATTCCTAAAAAGCAGAGCTGTCACCTTAAAAAGAAAACAAGGGACACGAAGTAAAGGCAGTGAAAAGGGGAGGGGCAGGCATGGCTGTATAGAGTAACCATTGAACTTACCACCCCAAAATTCGATCAGCAGGCATACCCACAAACTGGACCTTTCCTTCCTTATATTGTTTTGTTTTTCCTTAAATGGACTGGTAGAAATCCCAGTGTCCTGGCCCAGCATCTTAGTGGGGCAATGAAATAGAGTAAAAGAAGAAAAAGTGGACAAGTAGTACCCTTGTTCAAGTGTAAGGGGTCTAACTAGAATACTAGTTAGAACTTGGGAGATACGGGGCTGTTGTGAGCTCCCACATTGTGAGCACTCAGATCACCACACCAAAGAGTCACTTTCCTCGTGAAGACACTACTTGCTATTCTGGTTATGAAATCTGGATCTTTAGGGTAAAGGCTAAGGCCACTGATCAAGCATCAGCTACCATCTTAACAATAACGCCCAGCCAATGATCATATTAAAAAAATATCAATTAAATATATATTCTAGGAGAATGGCATTAGCCCACCATCAAGTGAAACAAAAAAAACTGTATGCTAAAATATTTCTACACAAAATGCTCAGATCAACAGATGGATGGAGGCTGCTTAGGAAGTTCCAATTACTCTATGCCTACATGCAAAACAGTTAAGAGATACGAATGATTTCTAAGTCTACATCAAACTTGAACATATTTTTCCTAGCGTGCAGATAAGTAATATGCAGAGATGTATGCTTTGCAGCTAGTCAGAATAACCTTTAAAGATCTAAACGACAGAGCAAAATGAATCCTCCAGTGCTAGCAGATCTGAAATTCCTAAGGCATATGCACTAAAGAAAAATACGCAGAGCTCTAACTGCAGTTTTCATCTGCAGTTAGCAGGAATTCACACACTAACCTAAACCCGTGTTCTACTCTAAACACCAACCTGCAGTAATGTATTGAGCAGAGGCCATTTCTCCTGAAGCTCTTAAGGCACCACCATACCTAAAAGAGAAGAAAAATAATTTGTATGCAATTAAACACAATCAAGAAGAGCAGTCAGGTTTTTAAATCATAAAGTAGGTAGCAGCTGGATTTATTTAAACTTATCAAAAGAAATCAATCACCAAAACAGAAGTAACCGAAGGTAAGATTTACTGACACTCACTTCAGTCTCAGCTATTTTGCAAGCACTGCATGGAAGCAAAGGAAAACTGGCATCCTTGAGACAATAAATAAATGCAGACTGAGAAGTCTGCATACATTACTGCTGCTTCCCTAATACATTTGCCTGTAAGACTAAATCTATTTTTAAAGAAACCGAGAAAAATCTGAATAGAAGCTACCCCACATGGAAAAAACACCTTCAAGGATATATGGCAGACCAAATGTCCAGAGATGGAGGGGCAGGCTTGCTTCCTCCCTCCACAGCAGGAGCAAAACAGTGAGAGGTGAGACACTTTTCCAGGGGAGGTATTTCCTACACTGAAAAAGTACAGGAGTCCACCCGTATTACTTGGAACTTACCACTTTCCTTTGAATGATTTCTCAGTTTACAAGCTACATGAGGAACAGATGGCCTCCTCAAAGCATGCAAGCCTTCAAGCAAGAGGAGGGTCTCATGCATGTTTTAATCTCAGACTGAACTTTAAAAATTCTGTCCATTGCTAGATGATGAGCAGGAAACTTTCCACCTGACATGCTGCAAAACAGGGAGCACCTTTGCAGAGATCCATGGAGCAGCTGGTAAGAAATGAAGCTGTCATAGTAAGCTTTCCCATGACAGTGCTTTCACCTCTCTCCCACTGCCATATACCCTTCCATGCTGTCGTCAAGCAGGGGAAGGCCAAGTAACATCTAAGTCTCCAGGGGAAAACAGTGAATTTGCAAATCTGACTTCCCACAGACAATAAGGCCACATCTTGTATTGCAGTCTGCCAGTTTTATAGGGTACATTTTGACATTTGGTATGTTACATTTGTCAAATACTCTGATTCAGTGCAGTAACTCAGAGTCCTTTACTTGAAAATAAACAGACTTTCCTAAAATGACAACATTGAAACAAGAAACAGCTTTAAAACAGAGTTTCTGTACTTCACAAATAGTTCTCAGTGCTAAATAATTAAGGTTCACCTGCTAACAGAATGAAGAAAAATTTCAAGTACTTAAATAACTAGTGTTTACAGTAACCTAGAATACCCAGTTTGGTACCAAGGTATCAAGAAAGCAGTGTATTTTAAAAGAATCAAGTTAACCCCAAGATGGCAATCCCCTACCCAATCTTCCCATTTTTTAAATACCAGCAGTTTTCTCATTGTAATTCATCTGGAGTATAAAGTCAGGCTCACATTGCCACATATTCTTTTTTCCTCCTATCATCATAATTTTCAAGTTTCTCGTAGATTCCTCAAAAAAACCCCAAACTGGCCATTTTCACATTTCAGCCCAGAACAACAACAACAAAAAAAACAAAACCAAAAACCCAGCAAAGTCATTCTGCAACCAAAACAAGTGAAACAAATTCCATAAGGGCATGTCTTTTGTTCCCTACACATCCACATGACAGTAACTCCAGCTTACTCCAGTCTGTCATCACAGTAACACCCATGGTCCTGTCTCAGAGCTTCCTGCCTCCTCCAGGTACCAAATGTCAGTAACCAAAAGTCAGAATTTCATAACTGAAAACACACTGTGCAATAAAAGCCATTGAAAAAATACTCCTTGAGGAACAGGACTCCCATATGATTCTTTTCTACAGAATAAGACCACACAAACTAACACCAGAAAACAGGGTTAGGAGGTCAGTAGCTTGTTTAAGGATTTCAAACAAGTCTTGATAGGAACTAATTTTTAACTGTTTTAGGCAAAACACATTCTCTCCACTAAAAGCCAGTTCCAATGAACACATAATCTTAAATTCTTCAGAAAGTACAGACTAACACAGCCATAGGATAATCTTTGATCAATCATTATGTTAATTTTGAACAAGAGTAACAGACTGCTATGATAATCCATACTGGTATTAAAATGATCCTTCCAAAAAATATCTATTTCATAAGCTAAAGAAAACACTTTCATCATGGTATTTTTGCACCGAATCCTACCTTTTAAGGGCCTCTTTCACTTCTGGCACTGAGCGGATACACTGAACCGTAGCATTCATGTAGCAAGTGTTGCCAAGGTTTGTCAATCCACATGGTAATTCCATCTACCAAAAAATTTACAAGGGTGCTTGAAGGTCAGAGAGATGTACAACCATTTTTGCATAAATGCTATGATTTGACATAAACTTCTAAGAAAATGAATGATCAGAGATGCATAAAGCCTGGAATATTCCATCAAACCTTAAGGTTTCCAGATCCATTTTCCAATCATGTTAATCATTTCACCATTCAGTGCTTTTAGAGGACATTCAGGAATGCTTTGGACTTTTTTCTGTGCATGTTTAGATTAATGAACATATTCTTCAAGCAGGCAGTCTTTCAGAAAGTTCAATTATAATCTCATTCAAGTTTTGACCTTAAAATTCTATTTCCATGAAATTTCCACATGAACACTTTTGTACAAAACACTGGTGTTTTAATTAAAATCAGTTTTTCAGTAAAACTCTGAATGTGAAGTTCATAGTTAGAAACAAAAGCATTATTTAAACTCCTCTCCAGAAGTCTGCAACAGATCATTGATTTTATCCTTTCAGACAACTTGTGAACTCCTGAAGTTTTGACAAATGTGAAAGCCAACCAATAATTAAACTAACCGGTTTTGGAAACAACTATAAAAAAAAAATCACAATATAATAGCATTTCTTTTTAATCCTCTGTATTTGAATTGTCAGCGAAAAGCATGTAGTTTAATGAAACTTAAGTAACATAAGCATGTCAATACCACTTAGTTTAGGAAGAGAGAAATGATTTAGCTGTGTACTCCAATTTTAATGAATACATGCAGCACAATTGAATTTTGATGTATAACAAAATTTGAATCGGAGAAATGCAATGTGACCAAGTTTTTCAAAATGTTATCCGATACCAAATCATCTCCTTGTTTGTCTCTCAGTTATCTCAAAGTCTATGTATAGGGTTAGTCTCAAAAAATACACAAATATCCTTCACCTGCTGGTGCTGTGTAAAGCAGTAAATAGCAAAGCACAAAACCAGTCCGAAACTACAGATCTGTTTTCATACAGACACAGATAAAAGTATTCCTGTTCTGCATGTGCAGTTAGCAACAGTCATGAAACTGTTAAGTATGACAAAGAGATCCTAGTTCCAATGAGTGAGAAAATCAAGCCTTTAGAATTGTAATAAGCAACTTAAACAGAAGTTATTTCATTAAAAAAAAATAGATTAATTATGCTCTTTCAGACTTTACTCCCATAAAGGAAAACACAATCTATTCCACTGATATCAAACTTTTTTTCATTTTTCAGAAAAAAAAGTTAATCCAGTTGTCCAGCAAGGACAAACAAAACCCCAAACACACCCCACTCCAATCAAACTCTGGTTTCCCTTCACAGACATGAAAGGAGGCAGGAAACGCTTTTGCACCTCTAAGAGCCTTTATTCAGGCAAAGTTCAGGACATTAATACAGCCAGGGCAATACAACTTCATCCTTAAAAACATCAGCAATGCTATTTTTAGAAAATTTACTAAGCTGCCTGCTTACAGAAAAAGCAGCGTTAGTTATAGGACTTTGAAATTAAATTCCAGACTTCTCATCACTGCTACCAGTTGAGTCATCAACATAAGTCTGCAGTTCTTTGAGAAGCTGTAAGCGCTAAACAGACATTGAAGTTTCAAAATCTACTTTCAAGCAACTGCAGGTATTTAAAAACTTGACATTACTCAAAGGTTTACAAGACACCAAAGTTTGAAATATGCTTACAGCTGAAGCCAACTGCTCCTCTGTCATGTCTTCTACAAAGACGGGTCGAGCAATCGGCTCTTCTGGAAGCGCATCCGCAGAACCCATCATTAGTAAGGTCATCCCCTTGAAACACAGTAAAAATAGTAATAAATACTTAAGGGCAGCTACTTCCACTTACAAAGAATAAATAAAGTAAATCATCAAGCTCTTGACATATTTCAGCTACTTCCCCGAAAATAAACACAATCTTTCTTTTCGTTTAGAGAACTGATACTGTACTGTTGTTTCTAAAGGTATTCCTTTACTTTCTCATTATCTAGAAAGTGCTTATTGAGAACAATTCCACAGCACTATCTGTGCTTAATGCTTCCACTGAGCCTGGTGAGCTTGACAGCTACCTGACCACACAAGATTCCAACTGGGACTGAATTTAACATTCATGGATTACCCCAATGTGAAGTGTTCAGAAAAGCTCCCTTCCTGATGGGCCACTGGGGATCAAGCATCTTCAACACTTCAGTGCAAATAATCCTCTTTCCCTTAAGTCTTAGAAAACACCTTGGAACCAAGGATAACCAAGCAGCTAAATTCCAGTTTGAAAGAAGTTGCAACGTTTGAGCTTCTCACTCCACGGTGTCTCAAGTTCTCAAATTCAGAATTTTCTAAACAACAACAAAAAATATCCCTCATCTTCAGCCTAGAATCTGGGGAACCACTTCAGATAGATGCAGGTAATAATGAGGACCACAGCTCTGAGTTCAGAATCAGTTTTTTCACCTGAAAAGCCATTCCTTTTGTCTGGCAAGTCCTGAGGACATTAAACTAATTGAAAAGTGAAAAATAATCAAAGCGACCCTGCCAGTTTAGACATGAGGACTAACATTCAAAGGTGGGGCATGGGGAAGCAATCAAGTTACTATGCTTGCTGGACTAGCGTAAGGAAATCGAGTTTTTCAGCATTCAAAAGGAGTACACCTACACAGTAAGATCTATTGAAGAAGGAGATAATGGCTATCTGGGGCCTTGAAAAATACAGAGCTAAGGAAAAGGACAGTCAACAGAATGGAAAGAAACTGCTTTGACAGTGTAAATAAAACCCTAGAACTTGCATATAACATTAATAAAATTAATAAAGGCAACTATTAGCATAACAGCATGCAGAAAAGGACAAGAATATTATGTACTGGGGGTTTTGCTGAATGACTTTGCTACAACAGCTGCAGTGACAGGCTGCTAATAGATGCTTGCGAACTAATTACGAGGGTAAGAGTAATGCTACCTAATTCAATCTGCTCAGTGATGAACTGGAGTAAAACCTGTACCAAACAGATGTTACAAAATACCTACAAACATTAAAATGACCCAAAAGACTCATGCAAAAGTCTCTGGGATTCCCTGTAACGATATTACATAGGTAAGAAACACAAACACATTCACCTTTCGTTTTCCTTTAAACTAGTCAAAGGTATGAGTAACCATTACTAGTAGCTTTGATTTTAAACAGCAGCATCTTTGTACAGGAGAACATATTTCAGCAGGCTGATAAAAAAGGAACTAGGCAGGGCTGTAACTTCAGGATTTGTAATGCAACGATTGTCCATGCTAGGGACATACAAGCACAATGGGCCACAGACAGCGCCCAAGTTCACAAACTCTCTCTAAATAACATTGCTTATTATTATGGTCACAGACAGACAACGCAGGACCACCGGTCTGACACTTCTTGTAAGAAAGAAAACATACGCTCCCAAGCACTTCAGGAAGATCGTGCAATTTCTCTACTGATGCCAAAAAAGGTTTTTTTACAAATCAGTGATGAGAACTTTGTAAGAATGCTTAGGTATGACAAGTATAAAACTAATTTTCATCAAGGTTTGATTTTTAAGAAAGTGTTACTCATTCAAACAGAAAAGGCAAGAACTTTAATCTTTCTTTAAATGCCAAAATAAAAATCAAACTAGTAAAATTTAGTTATTCCTCACAACTTACATTCTTTATTTTTAGGTTCCCCCAGTCATCATCCTGTATTTGAAATGAAATAAAAGACAAGTTAATTATCTTGCAATGAAAGACAAGCATTTCCATGAATATTAATCACATATTTCTAAGTATACAATTGTATTTCATTCAAGATTCCACAATATTAACTATTTACACTTCATCAAGCCTTGTCTGACTAAAATAAAAAGCAGACAAGTCATTCTCTCAGTAAGGTTCTTCACCTGTTCAACACTTTTTGTATGGAAGGTGTCTATATTGCCTTGCATCAATAAGTCTCCAGCAAAGAAGTGCCAGAGAAACCTTCCTTAAACAAGCTAAAAAGCAAAAAGTTGCATTCATGTTCTGAACGCTAAAAAGGAGCAGGAAAAAAAAAAACCAAGCAGAGCAGTGTTTGGTATAAAAGAGTGAAGAAGTGTTTTAAAACAGCAGTGTACCTCCCAATCATCTCGCAACAAACTTTTGCCAGTTATTTCCCAGTAGTAGGCAATGAATCATACAGAATTATTTCAGAAAAATGTAGTCAGTGTAATACATACAATGAAAGATCTTCTGGAGAAACACTTGGAAATACGGCCATTGCTCATTACCTTATAAATAAAGTTAGAAAAAACATAAAACCCCAAAGATTTCTACCTTCAGAGTTCCTCCTTTAACCATAACCTTCTGTCTAGCTGGCTGAACTCCAGTCAGTGCAAACAACTGGGCTTTGAAGACCATCGGAGGTTCGTCAGTGTTAAGCTCCACGCCATCGAATTTCTCTTTTCCCCATTTCACGTTAACTGCAAACAAAATGTTTTGAAACGAGATTATTTCCTAATATACAAGAATGCAATTACCAAGATTAACCCAGCATTTCAGATTCCAGACTTTATACCACCTCAAGACATACATTTTTTAACTCTAAAACTTGACAATAATCAAGCTAAGGGACACCTTTGCTACAGGGTGTCTCAGCCATCAGAGCATACTATTTCCAACAAGTCTAAAAATACCCTACAAAACAATTGTAAGCAACATATACAATGAGAAACTTTGCAAGCAATAAATGTGCATAACAGCATCAGGAATTCTTCAGGCAAATCTTCACCAAAGCAGCTCGAAAGCAACTCTCCCAATCTCTTGGCACTGTTCATCGCAAACAAATTTCTGAAGGAAGTTCAGACGTGCAATTCCAGCCCAGTTTTCCATAGCATTTCCATTCTCCTTCAACGGCAAACAATAACATGTTCTTTAAAAGCAAAGCAACTGTTTGACAGGCGTAGTTTTGGCTACCGGCATCGTTCACGTGGAGCTACGTGAGGAGTAAGTGTGCATCAACACCCATGGTGTGCATCAAGACAACACCCATGGAACAGCACGCCTCCTGCTTCCTTTCCATGGAAGGTTAACCTCACAGTGGCCACACAAACAAGGTACCTGCGTGCAAACACGGGCAACAGCCCAGCACAGGCTGCAGCCCTGGAAGCCCTGACCCCGGTGAAGGTGGGATTTAGAAGTGAAGTGAAATTTGGTCACGCAAAGTGTAACTCCTGACACTGGAAATGGGATGACCAGCATAAACGTTAGGCAGAACAACACAAAGGCACGTTAACTCCACCTTGGCAAAGCTAGTGCTACCGAGAGTAGACAAAAACACCTGGAATGAAGTGTGTTTCTAAAGGACAGTTACACACCTTTGATCGCTTCCCATCACTATTGTAGGTACACAGGGCTACTTCTGCAAGCTGCAGTCTTGCTGAAAATCTGCACAATACAGCACACAGTAATATCCTATGTGCACAGTCAATGGCTGAAATACTGGTAAGAAAGCCATATCCTTCCTTCTACCTGTGCTGCAGTATTAAGTAAACATACTATGGCAGCTCTAGGGGTTTTTTCCAACACAAAACTCTTAGAAGTCATGATTTTAAAAAAATCTTCCAAGAAGGTTCAGATTTCAGAGGTGTGCAGTGCTTGTGATGGGTAATAAGGAAGAATAGGCAGAACTAAATCAGCCTACAAGGTGACTCGTGATTGTTTTCTCAATATTTCAAGCAGAAAGTATGTTCCAATCTGCCCTATCTTCTGATTTTTCTCAAAACACGTGTTATTTTGCATACTTAAGAACCTTCCAAGCACAAGCCTTTTCCCATTTTCTGGGAAGACAGCCCACTCCGTCACTGAGCAAGTCAGCCATAGTGTCTTTTTAAGTTTAACATTTTTGAACAGCCATGCATTCACCGCCAAATAGGTGGAAGACTTAGCAATTATTATTCTGTAGTATCACAGGTTTTGACAACTCAGCAGCCAAGAGGAGGAAACTGAAGAGCATGAATGCCTTCTCCTCAGAGATCGCAGCAAAATGTCACCAGAAGTTTCCAAAACAGAAGAGAAAGCTGTTAATTTGAAAACAATGGAAACTAAGAAAAAGGAAGGAGGTGTTTGCCCCACTGAACAGAAACACAGCTCGTAAGGATGCGCTGGAGTTCAGGAAATGTCCTGTTCTACTGAACCAGGACCCCAGTTGCCAACCACAATTAAAATAGTGGAGAAGCAGGGACACGGCTGTGTACTGAGGCCGCCTACAACTCGTTCCTCACGTAGGAAAAAGCCCCAGGAGCCTGGAGCCGTGGAACACACACAGGGCAGGAGCTGGTGCTGGAAGTGCCGCTGGAGGTTCTGCTCTCGCCGGCTTCACAGAGCTCCCTGTTGCGGCAAGGAGGGCCGGGGGCGCGATTCAGCGTACGAGAACCTCAGCTCCTCCGGCTTTAGCTGGGAAACACTGGATTCCAGAGCGGGGGCACCTCACGAACCCGGCGGGGCGGGTGCCGGGAGCGGCGCTCACCGGAGCACAGGCACGCACAGGCCGAGCAGGCGACACGCGTGTGACAGCGCGGGCAGGGCCGGGCCGGGCCGAAGGGCCCC
>VZRW01007371.1:86945-129795 GCA_013398125.1 Aegotheles bennettii
ACTGGGAGTGCGCAGGGCCCGGGAGTGCGCAGGGCCCGGGGCGGGGAGAGGGAGGGCGGTTGCGGGCGGGACGCGTGTGGGCCGCAGGGAAAGGTGGGGTAAGCGATAACAGTGCCGGCAGCGGGAGTCTGGGGGGGCGGAGCAGCGAGGGGGGCCCCGGCAGGCACAGTGTGGGGCTCCGGGAGGCGACACGGGAACCCCGAGGGAGGGAAAGGGCCAGGAGCCTTCGGGACGAACCATTTTAAAGAGAGTAAAAGCATGTAAAGGTGCTAAAGGCAGGCAGGGAGGTGTCTGAACTGCACCTAGAGAAGCTCTTGGCGTCAGGCTGTGAGTAAAGAAACCAAAGCAGTGCCTAAACACACGGACAGGACGAGAAGGCCAGAAGGAAATGTCCGCTCCCCCCTCTAGAAACCCAGCACTGCGGCCTGCACCAGCTCCTCTGCGAGCTCCAGGCACCACAGCTTCTGCCGCTGTCTGGCTGTCCAAGTCTCCATCTCTCACCCTGCTTCTACTGTAGCAGGGACACCTGAAACACGAAGGACCTTGCCTCCAGGAATATGCTGCTGGACAAATGGGATTTTCAATTCCAAGCACTGAAGAAGGCTACACAGAATGGATGTAAAAATAATTCAGGGTTTGAAAACAAGCCTTACGATGGAAAGCTTAGAAATGTCAGTCTTTCTGATTTGTTACGGGGAATAACAAAAGTTGGTTTTATCGTCCAGTGTAGGCTCCTAGACATGAAAAGGAATTTTTGAGGAATAAGGATTAGCTTTCACAGGGAAGCTCCATTGGGTGGTATGCTGAAATTAAGCTGGATCTTGAATTAAGATGGGTTTTCCAATTAACAAGGTGATTTAAGCATTGTTCAAGTTTACCAGCAAGAGTGATGGATCTTCTATCAGAATCACAGAATTGATTTGATTGGAAGAGACCTTTAAGATCATCAAGTCCAACTGCTAACCCAGCACTGACAAGTCCACCGCTAAACCATGTCCCTAAGCACCACATCTACACATCTTCTGAATACCTCCAGGGATGGTGACTCCACCACTTCCCTGGACAGCCTGTTCCAGTGCCTGACAACACTTTCAGTGAAGAAATTTTTCCTAATATCCAAAACCTCCCCTGATACAACTTGAGGCCATTCCCTCTCATCCTATCACTTGTTACTTGGGAGATAAGACCAACCCCCACCTCGTCCAAACCTCCTTTCAAGTAGTTGTAGAGAGTTATAAGGTCTCCCCTGAGACTCTTTTTATCCACATTAAACAACTCCAGTTCCCTCAGCAGCTCCTCATAAGACCTGTGCTCCAGATCCTTCCCCAGTTTTGTTGCCCTTCTTTGGACATGCTCCAGCACCTCAATGTCCTTCTTGTATTTAACTTGCTTAAAGGAACCTTCTAGAAAAGCTTTAATCCAGTTAATACAATAGAATCATTATGGTTGGAAGGGACCTCCAGGGTCATCAAGTCCAACCTTTATCCCATCATATTCCTAACCATTAGACCATTAGACCATGGCCTCAAGTGCCTCATCAACCCGTTTTTTGAACACCCCCAGGGACGGTGACTCCACCACCTCCCTGGGCAGCCTATTCCAGTGCCTAACCACCCTCTCAGTAAAGAACTTCTTCCTAATATCCAACCTAAACTTCCCCTGATGTAACTTGAGGCCATTTCCTCTCGTCCTGTCATTAGCAATTCGGGAGAAGAGACTAACAGCAGCCTCACCACAACCTCCTTTTAGGTAGTTGTAGAGGGCAATAAGGTCTCCTCTCAGTCTCCTCTTCTCCAGGCTAAATAACCCCAGTTCCCTCAGCCGGTCTCCATAAGGCTTGTTTTCCAGACCTCTCACCAGCCTCGTTGCCCTTCTCTGGACTCGCTCCAGCACCTCAATGTCCTTCCCATCCTGCGGTGCCCAGAACTGGACGCAGTACTCAAGGTGCGGTCTCACGAGTGCCGAGTACAGGGGCACGATCACCTCCCTACTCCTGCTGGTCACACCGTTTCTGATACAGGCCAGAATGCCGTTGGCCTTCTTGGCCACCTGGGCACACTGCTGGCTCATGTTCAGCCGGCTGTCAACCAACACCCCCAGGTCCTTTTCCGCCAGGCTGCTTTCCAGCCACTCTTCCCCAGGTTCTAGCATGAGATCCTGCAGACCACCGATTCAACTGACAGCAGATCCCAGCAATCTGCCCATGAATCTAAGTGCAGGATATCTCCAGTCTGGCCACGTGTTTTTAATGCCAACAGTGACTTGTAATTCATGACTCCTAAATGAAAATGAATGCCCTACAGCCTGAAGCTGCACAGAATACGTTTCTAGCTCTTAGAGGTCAGGTCTCAGGCCATCACAGCCTGTGCGTTTCCAGGATGTGGTGAAGGCACCAGAGGGTGCTGTGCTGAAAGAGAAGAATTGGGGTTTGCATCTGCAGGAGAACTGTTCCCAAGGTGAAAAACCATTGCCTCATCTTTTTTCCTCCCTGATTGTATGGGCCTTTTCCCGCTGTAAGGGCTTGGTGACTTTTTCCTTACGGAGGGGTTCAATAGGCAGATGCTTGGTTTCCTTGAACCTTACACAGACTGACATAAGGAGCACGCAAAGAGTGCAACCTGATGTGTAAGTATGGGGCACAGATTACCCTGATGACATTAGAATTGTAAAAGATTGGTTAAACATTGTTAAAGGCATCTTTTTCTTAGCAAAGACAAGCCCTGAGGGAACCCCAGGCTGGGTGGCACAGGGAGAGCAAAGCTGCCTTGCCCTGGCTATCTGTGGCCTTTTGCCAGGCCACCCACACATGGCTGCTTCCCATCTGGACCTGGCTGGACGCAAACCAGCCTGGATCCAAAAGTTGGGGCTGTGTCGTTAGCACAACACTGCGTGCAGGGGAATCTTTCTGTGTATCTTCAGGCTTCAAACATTTTAACGATCATGTATTCACAGCCAAGGTAGGATCAAATCACATTAACTCCTGTCATACAGGATAATTACTATGCATATTACACTCAAAATAATCCTAGTTGTAAGTGCTCTAGGTCTGATTTTCCAATGTATTGATATGTTACAGTGCTTTACCTGGCTAACGAGAAGTTATTGTCATGATAAAGGTAAGCATTCCACTTTCCCACGCTGCAAACTTTGACTGTCTCCAAACAAGCACTCAGAAAATGAGGAAAATAAACAAACTACTTGAGGAAAACTCTGGCGTGCCTCATGTCCCCAGTGCTGTGCAGGGCTGAGCGTGGCCAAATGGAGACGACCGCGGCTGCCCTGTGCAGTGGCAGCTCCTAGAGCAGAGTCAGGGGCCTGGGGTATGGCACAGCCCAGGCACTCCCAACCTCCCAACTCCCCCATTTCAGTGTTACCTGTTCCCTTCCAGCAGTTTTCAAACATTCTGCGTTCTGGGGCACTGTGAATGTACATCTGGGGGAAGGAAAAGAACAGAACTCTATTTGCATTTTTCATGTTGATAACGAATTCATAAAAAATTCCCAGTGGAGTTCACCAGCTCAGAGGGAAGCCAAGCACCTGCTGCCCCTCCACTCACTGCGTGATTGCTGACTGCTTCTGGCTGCAGCCTGGGTGGCTGCTGCTAAATCCTACTCCTGGGAGAGGCAGAATCCTTTTCTTATTACCTAGCCTGTTTTGCTACAGTTAGCTACTGTTATCATTTTCCTTTCCTGTTTCAGCAGGAGTAGGGAAGCTTGAAAAGGGAATTAAAAAAGACCAGATTTTAGTATTCTACCAATGCTAACAAACCTTCAACCCAATACAGTAATAGAAAATGGAAAAAAGTGGAGGCAAATCAACAAAAAACAATCATGCAAGAATTCAGACTTCTTGATTTCTCAAACAGTGTAAAACTAGAGCTTCACCGATATGAACAAAGCCAAGCTCACTTATGCTAGCTCTTCATACCTTACACATTCACATCTCTTGATGACTCTCTGACAAAATATTCCTGTAAGAGGAATCATTAGTGACAGGGGTAAGAGCTAAGCAAAATAAGGTGGCAAGAGCCAGAAAAAAAGTGGAGTTGTAGCAAACATAGCAGCGAACTGATTATTTTTTTATGGCTGGTAAAGCTGATGCTTGCTAAAGATTTAATAGCAATCATATTTCTCCCCCCCCTCCCCCCAAATATCTGTTCACACAGGTGAGATCATAGCCATTACTTTTCCTAACAGTAGAAACCTTTCACTGAATTTGTTATGCAAAGCATGGCTATTCCTATAGACAGACACCTTGCTTACAGTGAACAAGTGCCAACATCAGTATACCAGAACGAACACACAAACTGTAATTTGCATGTCTAGACTTTATTATTACAGCATTTTAGCTGCAACTTACCCCAGACATACAAGTCAAGGTAATTTTACGCTGCATTATGTCTGCTGCTACTTTCCCAGGCAAAATCAGCATTTAAAAAGAATTGCAGAATTTCACCATTGCTAGAAAGCTATGGAAGTGATATACGTACCAGTTTGTAGAGCAAATCCATTTTTTCCATAATCCTTCCCTCTTCCCACTAGTGATTATCTATTCATAACTGGTTTTATGATATTTTTCAGAGTCATAGAATATAGAAGTACAAGATATGATTTTTTTTAATGGAGAAATTATTCAAGAAAGATTTTTTAATTATTTTTAGCTTGTAGAGGCAGCCAGATACACATGAAAGAAAGCAGAAAAGCAATCCAAAGCCTGATCTGGCTCTGAAGAGTGACCTGACCATAGGCCTTTTCTATTGCTCTAAAATTTCCTATCTAACATATGTATTCAAGTAAGATATGTTTCATCATCTTACTATATTATTTCCCCTCCAGGTACGTGATAGATTAAAGCAGGTCATTATTATCCCTTGTATTTGCTTGGCAAGCAAACAGCCAATGTGACCGGCAGCCCGGAGGGTCGTCTTTAGTGTGCTCCAGTCACAGTTTTGCAATTGCTGACATTTCTGATACAGCAAGCTCAACATAGAGGAACTTTCTGAAATCACCACATCACCTGCTTCTATTTACCTATACTTTCCAGCTCTGTGATCTTCAAAGGGCATAGAATCATTGCCATGTAAGTTGTCCTTACTACTCCACTGTCCTACAGGCCTTGCTGGATCACCCAGGGAGATCTATGAACAGTTGGCTTCATGGGGTACAGAGGCTGTTCCGAAAAAATCCAAAACCCCAAAACCCCCCACCAACAAAAAACACCCCAGAGTTTTTTGTCTTTTGAACAGGGTTCCCTCCCCCAAATAAGCAGGATTTCTGAAGCTCCGAACCTTCATCATGAAGGATGAGCTAATAACAAGGCCATCTCAGGGTGGTGGTTGAATAATAAATTAGGCTACTACAGCAGGCCATGAGAATAAGAGTGAAAAAAATTATTTAACATGGTATTTACTTTTTCATGTAGAATAGTAAAAAACTGTTTCAGAGTCCCTCAGTCATTACGTTAACAATGTCTGAATGCTTAGAAAGACGTACAAGCTGCAGTCAGGAGAAAACACCATGCCAGTCGTTTTCAAAAGGGTCTTTCCATAAATTACTTTATTTCTCATTAAATGAGCACAGAGTCATTACCATATTAATAACAGATATGTTTATTATTACATATCCATCGGTGTGGCTTTCAATACCACTTGAAACATGCAAATCGTCCTAAGGACGAATCAGTTTTCCAGTGCTTCTTATTTAATACGCAACTGCAAAGCCATTATAAATTACTGAGGAGGTATTTGGTTAAGAAATAAAATAAAACCATACTGCCCATACCATGAATGTATTCCTGCTACAAAGCAAGAGTCTGACAGCATTTACTGAAATTCCTGAATTACCTGGTGCTTTTGCGTTACATGTTTGGGTTTTTTTTTTTGCATTGCCTACACATCTCTTGACTTAAGAACCAGAAACAGTCTTTCTTTGTAAGAGGAATTCTCATTCAAAGATTGTACTTAATTTAGAAAATGAATCTAACATCTACAATACTTCAACCAATTAAAATTCAGTAGAAACCACTTATATGCAATAGTTTTTTAGAGGTTTCCTTTGTTTAGGTTTAGATTTCTACTTTTATTGACATGGCAATAATACAATTATCTCAAATTAAGGCACTAAAACAACAATGTAAAACCCAGTAAAAGTGTTCTAAGAATAATTTACAGTTCAAACAGTGCATATATTTCTTAAATGTTTGTTAACTTAATGTACGTTATCACTTAAAATTGTAAGGCAATACATAATACAGTTATAGAAATGATGTACCCCAAAATACATTTCCAAACTTGGTGGTTCTTTTTACGGTTAGTTTCTAATGCCTCTAATAGTAAAATAACTCAGTATGGCTTGGCAAAAATGCATAGATTAAAGGCAATTACTTGTTTTCCCCCCTTTACAAACCTGCTGAATCAGTATCTTGTAAAGCATAATGCAAAATATTTAACACTTTGATCCATTCCATAGTGGGTGGTTAGCATTAAGGCTGTTAAGAACTCTGCAGTGAAGGCACTGAAGTTCAAGTGATAAGGCTTCATTTTTAAGCTAGTTCTGCGGTCTTCAAGAGCACAACTTTGAGTCTTGAAAGCAATTGCAGTCCTTCTCATTGAGAAACTTCCCTCCTCTACTCCATTTCATATGCTCATCTTGACATAAATATCCCTTTCACAGGGTAGACAGTCCTTTCTTTCAATGATACGAAGAAAGTTGGCTGCATTTCATCATGATTGACAGGCTTTTTTTTTTTTAAAATCCAAAAAGGCAGCACCTTTTTTTATACACCTAGCTAAGCTTTATTTGCTTTAACTTGCATTACATAGTAATAATTAATCTAATCTACCTTTAGGCAAACCCGCAATTAAACACCCTCAGCGTGCTTTTGTGCCAAAGCAAGGAGGAGACAGTAATAGCAATCTTAACCCTGAAGCCTGTGATAGTTATGTTGAAAGGAACAACAGCCCATCTGCACTGCTCTGTGTGGTTAAAAAAAGCCCTGTTTCTCAGACCGCATCCCATGAGATTCCATTAAGCACTGTACATGTGGTTAGCTGGAACAAAGAAGAAAAAAGACAATTAATAACAAATATAAAAATTAGCTTCATAACATTGGTGCATGTTTGTCAAGAGCCTCAGTGAAGAAAATTATTCTACATTAACAAAATATTTTTTCAGTTCTTGTGGTACAATACTAAGACCATATCTACACAGTCTTTCACAAACTGTTCTTAATTTCAAACAACACTAAATGAACACAGATATAAGACAAGATAATATAAGATAAGACAAGATAATGTAATATAAGATAATATTACTGCAGCTTTACAAGTGAACAATTAATAGTAAACAATCATGGGTGTATTCGTGGCAAACGCAAGGTGACTCTCTTTCACTTGCAGGACCAGAAAAGGCTCTCTATAGGGCTAAGAGCACAGACTTGCAGTTGCCAGAGCTCATCTGATGCACAGGAGTTTTGGTTGGTTGTTTTTAAACATGCATTACCTCCATCAGGTGCCCGAGTCCAAATACATTAAAACAAAACACCTCAACTGTGCTGGTACAAGGTGTATAAATTAGCATACTATAAAGTCGGAAGTACAGATTCAGATCTAGAAGCAGTACTGCAAATGCTAGCAAGTTCATCATGAAGTTCTGATTCATATTTTCTAGTGATAAGTTATTGAAATAAGGAATAGAACTTAAGATGAACTTATACGTGAAGCTCCTTTTCATGGGTCTGATACACCTCTCCATGAAGTCAATGAAGTGCTGTCTACCAACTGCAAAGAAAGGTGGATCAGACCCTAAATGAAATGTCTTTAAGCATGGGTTAAAATCGGTATCCATTCGACAAAACAGTTAATGCCTGCTTACGTGGTAGGACTCCATCACCAAGATCAAGTTCTACTATACTGTCTGAACAAGAGAACAATTTTCAGATACTGAGTAGAAGCTAAACACTTAGATCCCATAAAAAGCATCACTGCTTCTCTTACTCCCACGTCTAGGTAAACTGGTCAGGATGAGAACTGCTTGGTGCAGTGTCATGAGTTCAGGGAAGCTGATCTAACAACTCGCTGCCTCCTGAAAGGAAAAGGGCCCGCTGTTCCTCCACTTCATCACCTTCCTGACCCCAGGGGAGCACTCCCCTAATTACCTGTCCTCAGATTTGGCCGTCTCCACACTTCTCAGTAGGCTGATTCCACTCACTAGCTCAGCAAAAGTAGTCTACATTTTTTTGACAGTCAAACTGAATTATGGACCTTCATGGAAGGGTCCAAAATGGGCTATTTACCCAGGTTCCAATGACAGAAGAGCAGGGAAAGAAGACAAAGAGGGAAAATTCTCCCCCTTAAGTAGCAACAGGCTGTCAGATTAGCTCAGCTACTGTGCAATCACCAGTTAAGCGTTCAGTACAGAAGACCCATTGCAAGTTTATTTAATAATCTACATTTAAACATCTGGTACATCAGAAGTTAATCTTCCTAAAATAAATCCAATGCTTCTTCTTTCTAAACATACACGATGGACTACATAGTGCTATCACGTCACAGGTTGGCCAAACTACATCACAGCAGTGATTGCCTAGTTTATAGACACAACTAACATCAAATTTGTCTGAGAAAGTCACAAAAATATCCACAGTAGAACAGCTTGAAAGAGAAGTTCCTATCTGACCTTTGTCTAATGCTTATTTGCTCAGCGTAGCTCTGAATCTTATCCTTGCTTGCTCACATTGCTCTGCAGGTGCCATGCAAGCTCCATTACATTCCAGTCAACCTAGTGGCAGCTGTCTGATAGGGACAGAGCGTGCCATAAAGCCGCCCAAGCAGCTCCTCAAGCATCAGCGAGGTGTGGGGGCTCCCCACTTGCCTCCTGCCCATGTCTCCATGCAGCACGACAGGCTGGCAGCACACACATACCTAGCACTCTTGCTGGTCAAGTACTGTGCCTCTCTAATTTTTATGCTTCTTCCTCCATAGTCGTTGCCTACAATACGCAGCATTAAAACAGAGTTTGCTGTAAATTAATTATACGTTCTAAGAAGCTATGTCAGTATTAAACATCATTAAGAAGCAAGACTTCTAAGGTCAAATATCAATTACATCATCAACCTCACTGACGGATTTGGGCTCAGTCTAGAAGAGTAATATAAATGTTAACTGTTTGATTCACATCACAGTCTGTTAGAAAAATGCAAGAAGTTAGAGAGAAGATATGACCCAGGTCGTATCTTTCTCAAGTGCCAGAAAACTTAAGAACTTTATTTCTTCCTGAGAACCTGGAAGATCCCACTGGGTGATGGAGAAAGGTGTGAACAGAGGCTGTACATTAGGGCAGATGGAGAAAATGCAAGGCTGCAGTGTTCTGAACAGATGATCCAACCCGATAGTCACTAGTACAAGATGACCATCTTCACCCTTCCTCCTTCCATTCTTGAGACAGATCTGATACTTTCTGGACTCTTCCATGAACCACTGCAACTTCCTAACCCAACGGAAAACCACATGCTTTTCTTTGGTGGGCTTAGGCATGGGGTTTTTTTGTTGTTACAGTTTGGGGGTTTTGGCTTCTCTTTAGTGAAAATATTCCTGGATTAATTCTCTGCTGGAAAATAGATCAGTTTGCCGTGGTAATCTATGAAGCAAGAGCTGACACAAGATAAAGCACAGGAATGTGCAGCTCTCCTCCTTCTGGTGCTGGTGAGATATTACGCTCGTTGTAACTATAGGATCTTTAAAATAAGAGCTTTAAATACAGTGTTTCTAATTTTTTAAAAAAGTTCCCATTCACCACTTGTGTATTTATATGATTCTCTAACACTCTTACATGACAAATGTCAGTAAGATTAGTAACAGAAACTGCCTGAGTAACTGATTTCCCCACACCCACTCCTTTAAGAGCTACTATAAATTTTCAAATATGTAGATCTGTTCATTCTAGAAGAGATTACCTGCAAGCTCGTTCTTGCTAAAGGCAACCCCAAACCAGCATTTCTATTAAGACAGAGTGAAAAAGAATCAACTGATTTTAAAAAATGGGTTTGCTCCCATAGAAGAATATGGAGTAAAGCTTCTGTGCTTTTTCAATTAGCTCTAACACACCTGGAAAACAAGTAAGATCTTGAAATGAAAAACCTAAAAAATCATATGGCTATGCTGAAAAAAAAACCTATTGAAAAGCTAACAGCTACAAGACATCTGAACACCAGAGCTGTTTTGCCTGTAGTAGGTTTTTAACCTCGCCCCCCCTTTTTTTTTCAATCCTGTGTGTGCACATGCAAATTCCCCTTTCACACCCTAGCACGAGGTATATTGCAGTAACTGCAGTATAGCTCATCTGAAGTCCTTTCCAAAAATTGGAAAAAAACATTGCAACAGAACTTTAAAACAAATCTGGGTATTACAGCATGTTGATACTCTTGAGGGCCTTCTCCAAATATATGAGTATCTCAAAACTACGATCACTTACGTTTTAGTGTTAATTATGGGGACAAAAAAAATCAGCACCCTTTCAGATTTTTTCCTTACTCTCCTCTGCAGGAGGATGTTTCACAATATATCCAGTGCCTTTTCACAGACAAAAGTTTGCTTTTATTGCACTTGATGCAAGGAATGTTTGCAGCACATTTACTTTGGTAGTACTGCCAATCTAGGAAGACCCTTTCCCTACCGAGACACTAGTTTCCACTTCATTCTGTCAACCAAATTGGTTATTTAGAGGAAAGGAATGTGGATACTGTATGAGGAAGCCAATGCAGGTTAAAAATCAGCTTACATAACCTAGCATTAAAAAAGTGTACTTTAAATCTTGCCCTGATTAATGCACAGAGTCCCAAACAGCTTACAAAAACAACTGATGGGACAGGAGAAGACAGAGAATGAGCAAACAGGGAGAAAGAATGGAATTAATACTTAAGCTGCTTCACACCAAAAGAAATGGTAACAGTCTGAGAATCTATATGTTTCTCATTTCGCCCCCGTTAGAAGAAGACTTCTAGCTTACACAAGCTCTATGAGTCAATCCATGAATGACAATGTGGATCATCCTTGCAGTTAAATGCCATTGCTGAGCTACAGAATCGCAGAATCGTTTTGGTTGGAAGTGCTCTTTGGGATCATGAAGTCCGATCGTTAACCTAGCACTGCCAAGTCCACACTAAACCACATCACTAAGCACCAGTCTACTGAGCCTTGCCTTTAAACAGGAAAAAATGCCAACAGCTCCCTCACATGCATGTGCAAGCCAGGCACTGCCATCTCTACAGTACCTTTCCAAATAAAAAAACCTGATGAATTTACCAGAATAGTAGGAGAATTCTGTTTCTTCCTTTCTTCAGAACTAGAGCAAAGATTTAGACCAGCAGTTCAACAGTCGTAACTATGGAATTACTTCCCAGCTTCACATTTAAGACTTCTAAACAGAGATTTTTTGTTTAGTTAAAAAGATCCGTAGCTTTTGTAGTTTCTCACCTATTTTTTCCAGAAGTATTTTTAACAACTTTTCGGAATGACTGATTTGCTGAGGATCTTGTAGACATAGTTCTAGGAGAAGCACGAACAAAAGTAGATGGTGGTGTCTTAGGGATCTTCTTTACTAAATGAGTCACCCACTTCTTCTGTTCATCTTGACAGGATGCCAATAACAACATATCTCTTGCTGAAGTTACATCGTAACTCACTAAGAAAAAGGAGGAACATGACTCAGTGAAAACTAGGCCTCATTATCAAAATAAGAATTATGACATACCAAGTTTGCCACTGGAAAGAACAATGGCACCTCTATGCATATTTGTATTGGAATTTTTTATATACTTTTGGAAGACAACAGCCACCAGACCAGGGGAAGTTATTGAATATATTTTCTTTCAATATTTGCCACTCTGCATTAAGATTCTTAATTCTAACATTAATATTCAAAACATTAGAAAACTTACACTAACTGCAGTTTTAGTAAGCTGGAAAGTTGTGTGGGTGCCTTATGTCTGAATTCCAGACTACATACCCCAAATACTCCACTCCACGGGAGCACAGAAAGGAAACCTTTACTCCAATCTGTGAAGTGGCTGAAGAAACACTCTTCAAGGTTGTAGCGCAGCTCGGTGATGCAGCCACTTCACTGTCCCTTCATGGGCCATGTGTAAGAGAGACAATGGTCTGGGAACCAAGAAGCTGCCCAGTACTTGGGCACAAACCTCTAGGGACCCTTGTGCTCTCATGACCTTCAGCAGAGCCACATCAGGTACATCACCAAAGGCCTCCCCCTACAGAGGCTTGCCACAGCTGCCTGTTCATAAGCAGTGTTAACAGCCTATTATTTTAATAGCATCTTTCACATCTAATATCATAGAACTAAAGAGCAGAACACCTTTAAACTAAAGTGCTTCTATTTGCCTTCAATAGTTTAGCAGATCTCTGCATGTTTAGCTAGAACACTGAATGCAAAAAGCCATGAGCATACCTTTGCATGGTGCAATTAATTCCTCCTTTTTATCCAAGTGGTCTCTATGGCACTTCACATGGCATCTGCGACATTCTAGGGCAGCAGGGGGTTTAAAGACATGCCAAAGAGGTTTGGCACAGGCCTCACAATTGGCTGGAAAGTGGTATAATGTTGGAATAAATTCATGGCCTTTGTGATTTAGAAAATTTGTCTTCTCTGCTGGCTGTACTGGTTCTACCTCCAAATCCTTCCTGCATTCCCCCTCATTCGCATACAGAATCTGAAAAAGAATAATGCTGTGTTACTGTTGAAGCACTACTTATTCTTATACACTCTACAAAGAAACTGCCAAACGTTTTCAAGAAAGTTAAGTAGAAATGAGAATACATTTCTTTTTACCTGGAATATCTTAGGAATTTCTTCAGTTTCAGCTCTATATACATCTCCTTGAGTTACAGGTCGGACATGGAACAGCTTACTAGGTTAGAAAAAACATGAATCAGAAAACGCTATGTTTTTAAAACAGTTATCGAAGTGCTCTGAAGTTCTTATAAATCTCATTTGTGCAAGCAATACAATATACTTCAGGACTGCAATATGGTTTTAGGAATTAATTCATAAACCATATAGATCTTATCTATTCAAGTTAAGACTAAAACATTTCATGGCATGGAAAGAGGGTTATCTTTGCAATGGGTTCAAGATCCATCATGGTAAATTTACCTGTGAAAAAAGCTTTCAAATTCTTCCCCAGAACACTGGGAAGTCTAACTGATTATTGATAGAAAAGCTTATTGATAACCACGGATGGCAGTAACCATATGAAGTCTAGTATTACTCACTGATTTTTTTTTACTAAATCATGCTATCAGTTGATAAACAATCAATGCCAGAACATCACAAAAGGCAATCTGGGGCACCAGCTGTTGAAAATGCTATTAAAATCGGAACAACCATCATCTTATACTGGGCCAAGACTCTAAGCCTATCTATCCCAACATCCTGTTTTCAACAGTTGCCGCAACAGATGTTTATGAAAAGAGTAAGAAACAGCTCAAAGAGAAAATAACTCTTTTCCTGGTTACGAGCAATTGGCAGCTTAAGCACTTCCTGAGTTTGAGATTCCTTCCAGACCACTGTATTTTTTAGTTACTGATAGACCTATTAATGAATTTTAAAACCTTTTTTCAATTACTACTCTATAAGGCCCCATAATGTCAATCAGCTGTTCGAACACCACACTCAGTCGTGTACCAGCGATGGGCTTCAATGATATTGGACACAATTTTCCTCATGTATAACCAATGTAAAGGGATCACAATTCATTTATTTTGTCACTCCAAACAGAAACCATCTGGAAAAGTTTGAAATGCTTTGGGCTTCACCAGTGCTGAAGAAGCAGCAAGAAAAAGGTATGAAGCAAGGAGATTAGACCTAACATCAGACAGCCAGTTCCCTATCTATCCTACAATTATCATGCCCTGCTTTAGAAAGCAGCTGTTGAAGCAACTAGAAAAAACAGTCGTTACACTGAATCATGAAAAGAGACAACATAATATATAAGTTCCACTGTCTCTGACCCTTCTCTGTCATAACAAGACAAAGCTCTTCATTTCTGTAAATTCAGACCGGAGACTATGGGCAGTGGCACACTATTGTGCATTTAACTTTTTCTCTAACTTTTAGCAATAGTAGGACAAAGAAAAAGTAGTATCTTCTGTTAACAACACCCTGAAATACAGATAAACAGACATTTTCCAACTAGTATGGGAAATTAAAAAACGTTTATGGAATTTGGATCCCAAGCTTCTAGATCTATTATCAGTTACCTCACACACAATGCTCTTTTGACAATTTGCATCCAAAATTAACAGTAACTTTACTTACTCTATATCTAGTACCATGGATGGATTAGACTGGTCCTTGTCCTTTTCATCATTGTAGAACAGTATCTTTTTACTGCTCACCACAACATACTGGGGAAAGAAAAGGTAAAACCAAGTTAAAATTGCATTGTAAAAAGCAACGTTTATCCTACTGTACTCCCATAGGCACATAAAAAGCCCAAGTAAATGAAGGTTTTTAAATTAGTATCAGAAGATATTTAAATCATCACGCAGGTAGCTACACTACTGACAGCTGGACAATGCTACAAGCTGCAGTGATTGTGTATTGTTACTGGAGCACCCCAAAATGCTTGTGATGACTCTGGAAGTCTATCTGTACACTATCGCACCAATTTCAGTTGCTACTGGCATGTTACTGTGAAAATTACTGTACCACTGAGAAACTCCTGGAGTGCAGAATCTATCAATTATTGATGAAGTTGTAAACAACTCTATATAGAGAAGTTACAGACCTGCAGGACTCGTTGGTACTTCATAACAAAGTACTGGTAGAGACTCTTACAGCTCCAGCTATTTCTTACACTTTCTATTTAATGGACTGGTAAAATAAAGAGCCAAAATGAATCAGCAGTATACATTCCAAATCTAGGAATACACCGAGACAATAAAGGAAAGGTTTGCAGAGAAGGAAGAAAGAAATGGACATTCTTTTGCTATGTTTCTTTTTAAAGGTCAAACCACACATTTTTTTCTGGAGTGGTGATGTTTAAAGAACAGAAACATTTGGTAATGTGTTGATTAGTTTTTTTTCCCCAAGTGTTTTAAAAGTTCTTGCCCAAAATTTGCATTTTAATATATTATACCTATCCCATATCACTGAAAAAGCAGAGTACTCCAGAATGCATGGGGTTCTGGGAAATAACCAAAAGGTACTGGGAAGGCACTGAGTCTGAACAGAGGTAGACTGCAGGCCCCATTTCCAAGGGAACTCCCAAATGCCAGTTATGCCTGTCCATAAGCATAAGCTCAGTGACAGCTGTGGCAGTGCCCTCCCCTGCAGTTTCAAATGTTTTAGAAACAGCATATTAGAAGGTATGAGGTACTAGAAAGGATTAAAGAGAGGTAGACTGACTGCTGTCTATACTGAGCTCCAGATTCAGGTATAATACAACCCAGGAGGAGGGGAAAGGACAGGAAAGCAAGAGAGTGAATACACAAAGCATTAATCTTGAATTCCAGTTACCGGTAGGTAATTCTGCACGATGCCCATACTGAGAGTTGGAGTAAATGGCATTTCCTCCTTCTGCAAGAGGTTGAACCTCCTCATTACACATGACTTTTAAGTCTGACCTCAAAACCTGAACGTGAAAGTTACCTTAACAAGTTTATAGAATAGCGTTTTAAAAATGTGTTGTGCAAGCTGCATGCTACAGTTGTACATCTCAATTACTGAAATGCATCTAAGAAAGCCTTAAAGTGTGTTTCCCCACACCAACTAAAAGGGTTTTCAGCCCCTCAGTCAGGTATTTTTAATAGAAAGCCTGATCAACTTGAATCAGGACTAAGCTGTAATGGTGTGAGCCTCTTGTGATTTTCCCCATTGAAGAAAAATAAGAGTCTGTGCTTGAATTCCTTTGATATACTTCAACAGAAAGCGAATGCCTTCCTTGTCTTTGAAGTATGCACCTCTGCTTTTCACAGACAAGAGCAAGGCCTGAAGATGACTACCATAACAAATGCAGATTCTGACCAATGGAATTCAGTTATCACACTGTAAATGAACAATCTAACCTCACAAAAGAAAAGTTATGTACAACAGCCTAAATATCCTCGAGAACATTATATATAAATAAATCTGCTGACAGTAGTTCTGTTCTCCAGTGGATTTTGAAGGATATTTTTATTGTCTCCACTTGGGATGAAGTGTCACTCCAGATAAAAATATGGTTAACCCATTTTAGTGTTAGCTTCAGGTATAACTCAACTTTTTCTACTCAAATGAGTTTTTCACACTCGCCCCTTTTTAACTTAAACTAAATGATTTGCCATGCATGGGACAAAACCACCAGAGTCAGAAATGCAGCAGCTCAAGTTGTAACAACTCTGGCATCAATCCAGTTGCACTAATAATACAATTTATTTTCCCTTTAATTTAAATTAATCTGGGCATGCCTATATTTGAGATTGCATACCTCCCACCAACCCCAAAACTGAAAGTGCAGGAGAATTTGGAAGAGAAGTATCTGAGGCAGCTGATTACAAGCCAGCTTGTCTCAGATGCAGCACAGCTCAGACAACAGAACACACATGTAAGTCAATGTGGCCCCTCACTACTGTGGCTTACTGGTTTGAACCTCAGCTAGTTTAAGCAATCTTGTCAGCATGACTCATTTTATGACAGAGGCATCCATCTGTAGCTCAAATTCCTTCAAAGTGCAAGAACTATTATTCAAACTTGGAAGGTATGAATGGAGTAACAGCCTAAAACATCTTCAGGGAACTAAGTATGCCTATACTGGGCTTGTCTAAAGAAGCTCGGATACAGTCTTTCACTGAAGAAGCTACATTTATCAGAAGTTTAAAACTTTAATATTCAGAGGATGCAAGGATAATCTCAGTTTCTAGAAGACAACCAGAAAAGGCTGCTGGAGGTATCAGACGGGAAAAAGATGCAGTATTTTAGATAATCCAGAGCACAATAAAGCTGCATGACTGGTGCCTAGGCAGAGTTACTTCCATTCATGGACACTGTCAAAAGTCTGACAGCAACCTGGAGAATCAATTCTGGAACAACAGGAGTCAAGCAGCCTTAGCTATCAAACAGAACAAGCTATGGAACAATAGGTGTGTTTCGCGAGACATCTGAAGAACATTCAAACACTCCTGGCATTTGACCCAAATATGGCACCAAGAACATTCTTGACCTTACCATGAAGATTTCCTGCAGTTCTGCTAATAGGGAGAGACAAGTGAAATGCAAATAGACCAAAAAGCAACTGAAAAGCATTTGAGGTATCTGTAGCGAAGCCCAGGTTCCAACCATGGTAAGCATTTTCAATATGGCACTTGTTTGCACTGCCTCTCACCTGAGAGTCTGGGAGAACACTCTAAGCAGTCATTAGTTAAAAAAGGGCAGAGCTTAACACTCGCTCTCTACAAGCTAGAATAGGTGGCAGTTTTCACTTACAGACCCATCACTAAGAAGGTCTGATACTGATGTAAAAATAGGCAGGTCTAGAACTCAAAACACTTCAGTTGTATAAAGAACATCATGTTAGCCAATTGAAAAATGGAGTAATTCAACAAAGGCATTCAACAACTAAAGGCCCAATGCAAACACTTCAGTGCTTCTTTGACAGGAATTAAATCCTGCTCCTTTAAATTTTGTAGGAACCACTTCTAACACTTGTGGATTGTGAACGTAAACAGGAGCATCTGAGAAGGATCTTTCAGCAGGAATCACATAGTTATCTTGAAAGTGTCATCAAAAAAATGAATTATTTCCAAGACTGGTCTTTGAATATAAGTAAGAAATATGCAGGTAAATAAACTATTTCATACAAATTGCTTACAAAATTTACAGAATTCTAGTGACCATGGTCACCTTTGCAATTTGTTAAACTAAAGGATGTTCAAACAGGGGAACTGAAAAGCCAGAAAATACAATCAAGGAACTTCTAAGTTTCTAGGCATCTCAATTTGAACAACTGAAGTTTCAAAGCAGATCATAACCTCTGCAGAGGCAAGATAATACTGTTTCATTTAAAGCAGCAATTCCAGGCCAGAGGTCCAGTTTCAGAGAGTAAACCCGTTCTTTTCAAGAGAGACTGATCATTTTAACAGTAAGGGAGATGGAAATTTCCTTGGAAATCATGCGCAGCAAATTAGTGTGATGCACTCTTCTATGGCCTTCAGAACATGTGTGGAATTCCCTACTCTCTGCTGTCAAGTTGGAGAAAGAGCTTATTTTTCAGAAACAGGGTTATAAAGAAATTTACTCAAAAGAGAAATAAGATTTTTAATGGTTCCAAGATGCCCATTGTAAAGCATTTTCTCACCCACCTGTCGTAAATTTGCACAATGTTTTTACAACAGATTTCATACTGAACTTGAATTTTCTCATTGGGTTTTTTCCTCTTCAATAAAGTAATGTACACACACTAAACTGGTCTAATTACTTTGTTTGTTTCTTAAATATGAGCTGTAAAACCTATTCACCATATACCTAAAAAACTTCCCAAGGAAGAAAAAAAAAATTAAAATCCATTTGTACCTGTTTCTTCCAGCCATGCCGTTTTATATTTCCTTTGTTTGGTATTGAAAGCCAACCTTCAAGTCTTGATTCTGGTTTTAAAAAAAATGCATGTTAAATAATGTTATGTATTTATAACAAAGCAGAATAGAACAAAAGCTAACTATTACTAGAAAGGAAGATTTATTACATGCAGTAATAGGCAACTACCTATTCAGCAAAGCAGAATAAAAAGCACAGCTAAATAAAATGAATTGTAAGCGTTTACTTCATGCTTCATCACAAGCTAACACTTGATGATACAGTTACTGTAAAATAAAGTGAAGCTGTTTTCCTTGATGCCAACATCTAACACTGTATGCAGATACTTTGCAGAGAGCCAGGCAGGAAAGACTTTGCTTAGGAAACGTGTTACAGCTTAAACAGAGGATGATTAAAATATTCTCAATATAAACATAATTCAACAGTCACAGGGGCTATACGAAAATACTCAGCAGGTAGATGCAGCAAGTAAAACCAGATCAACGTTTTCCAAGGGAAACAAAAAATGGAGAGTGCACAAGAACAAGCAAAGCTATACAGGTGTCCCATTACTCACAGAAGATAAGCATAGAAGATAAATAAATAAGGAATGCAGGAAGAATCAACTAGATATAAAGAATAAGAGACAAGCATTTTATTCAAATTTTCAGTGGACAATTTTCTACAGAGTAGTGTAATAACACATTTTCTTACCATGAAACTACTGAAATAATTTAACAATGATACAAAGAAGTGTCACAAGTAAATTAGCATTCTGTCTAATGAGAATCATAGATTTAAAACCCCCTCCAGCTAACTGATACCCTTTTTTGATACTTCTAAAATTATGAAGCCGAGTAATAGTAGTGAGGAGCTATCATGACTCCATTAATCTGAAAGGACATGGTAAAAAGTCTCACAATTTTGCAAATGTAAGAATAAAGTAATCAAAATTTCACTCCATAATTACAATTCTATTCCACAATAAATAGAAAAAATAGAGAAAATTTTTATAATTTTTTTAATTGATCATAAAAATGTGATTTATAAAAAAAAGTGTCAACACAAACATATAGCTGATAGCTAATGTATGCATTCTTTACAATAAACTTAACTGGCAGCACTGAAAACTTCAAAAACATTAAGTTAGTATTTGCTGAAACATCCTCCACAAATATTTATGTAATAAAGAGCTATTGGTCCCTTTTGTCCTTCAAAAATAACTCTCTGTGAGGTATAGCCCAGCAAGCTCTGAAAATGCATCCAAACATACAAAAGATACTGTGGTTCCCCCAGACCCCTCCCCAGTTCTTGGTATTCAGTAAGTTTGGAAAAGGAAACCTATTTGCTTCATGTCTGCAGGCATCACAGGTGAAGCTCACTCTATTTTAAATACTTTGATTAATTTTGACAACAAGAGAAGATTCTTCCATTTTTAGAAACTTTAGAAATATCCTAAAAGTAAAGTCCTCCCTTGCAAAATAAAGTCATTAATTGCTAGTAAAGAACATAGTATGGACAACTGCAATTCAAAAGGAATATAGTATAGACAACTGTGATTCAAAGGAGTAAGTACACATCTGCAGAAATTGTGGCATATGAAAAATCTGGAAAGATCCAATAATGAGAAATTTTAAAAGATGCATCAGGTACTATACTACTTATAGGAACAGTGTGAGTAGGAGTTTTTCTATGTTCACTTCTGCTTCAGCACACTCAAAGAAATTTCCGAAGGAAGTAGAAAGTGGATGAGCTATTACAGAAGAATTGGTTGACATTCTTCTCTGACTATTACAAATCTGTTTTAGTGAGGAAATTCTGTTTGCATGAGAGATTATTTCTGACTTGTGAGTAACATCTTGCAGATGAAAATAAGTTTCTGAATGTACTCCTTTTCAACAAACCTAACATTCATCCAGAACTACATGTACTCTTGAAAGGGTAGATGAGTTCTTTCATTCCAACCTTGCCACAAAGGTTTGTCTCAAGTAATATTTATAGTGCATTTTAATTTCCCTTGACAGAGTTAGCCAGCACAACTGCAAATGCTCATACGGCCATTTCACAAATATTTGGTCCAGAAGAACAACATTTACGAGTGTTCTGATTAAGTAATTAAGAAAATATGTGCTATCTAGACTATGAAAAAGAATCTTCCATTCCTTTATTTAAAAATAGGCTCAAAACTACTGCCTGACAACTTCCCAGTATTTTGGAAAGAATCCCAGAATTGATAATTCATATTTTCAATCCAAAAAATCCAAGGTAGGCCTCAAAAATACCTGATGGACCTGAATAGAATATGAAGAAAGAATCCATGAAGGCTACAGATCTTATCATTATCTCTGAACATATATTAAAATATGGATTTGCATTCTGAACATCTTCATGGCTAATATTCATATTGCCAGGATTCACTGTGGTTGAGTATGATAAATGTGAGTTCTAACAGTAAGTCTTCAATAAAACCACACAAGACAGCCATGACTGCAAAGCATTCAACACTGTCCTGAATGACATCCTTGACTCTAAATTGGAAAGCCATTGATTCGATGGGTGGACCACTCAGTGGATAAGAAATTGGCTGGATGGTCACACTCAAAGAGTTGTGGCCAACATCTTGATGTCCAAATGGAGACCAGCAGTGAGTGGTGTTCCTCAGGGGTCAGTACTGGGACCTGCACTATTTAATGTCTTTAGGCAATGGGATCAAGTGCACCATCAGCAAGTTTGCTGACAACACCAAGCTGTGTGGTGCAGTCAACAAGCTGGAGGGAAGGGATGGCACCCAGAGGGACCTTGACAGGCTTTAGAGGTGGGCCCATACAAACCTCATGGAGTTCAACAAGGCCAAGTACAAGGTCCTGCACCTGGGTCAGAGCAATCCCAAGCACAAATACAGGCTGGGTGGAGAATTGATTGATAGCAGTCCTGAGGAGAAGGACTTGGGGTTGCTGGTTGATGAGATGCTCAACATGAACTGGCAATGTGCACTTGCAGCCCAGGTAGCCAACCATATGTTGGGCTGCATAAAAGAAGTGTGACCAGCAGGTTGAGGGAGGTGACTCTGCCCCTCTACTCTGCTCTCATGAGACCCACCTGGAGTACTGGGTCCAGCTCTGGAGTCCCCAGCACAAGAAGGACATGGAGCTGTTGGAGCGAGTCCAGAGGAGGGTCACAGAGATGATCAGAAGGCTGGAGACCTCTCCTATGAAGACAGGCTGAGACAGTTGGGGTTGTTCAGCCTAGAGAAGAGAAGGCTCTGGGGAAATCTTACAGCAGCCTTCCAGTACCTGAAGGGGCCTCCAGGAAAGCTGGAGAAGGCCTTTTTGCAAGGGCATGTAGTGATAGGACAAGGGGTAATGGCTTTAAACCGGAGGAAGGTAGATTTAGGTTAAGACACTAGGAGGAAATTCTCCACTATGAGGGTGGTGAAACACTGGCATAGGTTTCCCACAGAAGAGTTGTGGCTGCCCCCTCCTTGGCAGTGTTCAAGGCCAGGTTGGATGGGGCTTTGAGCAACCTGGTCTAGTGGGAAGTGTCCCTGCCCATGGCAGGGGGGTTGGAACTGGATGATCTTTAAGGTCCCTTCCAATCCAAACCATTCTGTGATTCTATGACTGTACTGATTTATGAGACTTTTTATTGTTTTGGAACTAAGTAATGCAGGTGCATTCAGGAGCAGTAGAACAGCTCTTTCGAGTGTTCAAGAATTCCTACTCCTCAGACTCTTCCATAATAACCAAAAATCTGGAGAGACTACATTGCTAATTCTTTCCAGTCCACCCTTCCCATTTGATTCTTTCCTTCCTCAGACTGTCTTACTGTAATTTCATGTGGATCTCACCAAGGATTGCTGCCTGGATCTTGCGTTGAAGTTTATTCAGGTTAGAGCTACTTGCAGGTATTTCAGAAAGTTTTATCAGTGTCCCATATTCTAAAAAATATGTTGGCTTAAATGGTCCATGTTTATTATTGCATCCTATCTTTGTGTAAAACATGATCTACAACATACGCTTTCAAATATTACCTGCTGCAGTTAAACCTGTAAACAGCTCAATTGCTTAAATTATCTTGCCAATCAGATCAAAAGAATTAATTCACAACAAGTTAAGTGCCCTATAACAATTAGGAAAAACCCTCTAAGTTCCTGATTGAGTTTTGTCTTGACAAAGAAGAATTCTATTTACAGTCATGCAAGTATTAAGACTTCCTAAGTCTCGCCAGAAGGAAGAGGCATTCCAAAGGTGTCATAAAAAGCAAGTATTTCAGTTGTTTCAGCTAGGACTCTATCAATATTGGAGACATCAACTGAGACACAAGCTGCAATCTAAATCAGTGATCAGGAGCAAGAGTTGCAAAAAATGCCTAGAACTGAATACAAGGAAAACCTTCCTCCAAGTCATGATCTTTCCCATCTGGTGAAGCAAAAGCCTGAGAATAGCCTGGATTGTCTAAACAAGCCAACCCTTACCTTGGGAGCAGCATAAGTTGCGCTGGGAGCTAGCAGAACCTGAGGGGTACTTAGCTCAACAACAGACAGAAACCAGTAAGATGCAGCTGTAAGGTGTGTTACCATGTGATTTCTCTGTATCTACCTTCAAACACAGAACAATTTCCTTATTTTTTTTCTAAGTATTAGGAATTCATTTAGTATTACCATGAGCTTATTCAAATAGTGCAAAGCTTTCTGACCCCAAAATTTTACAAGATGCTCTTTCTATAAATTCTGAGTTCGACCCTTGTAGCCTCTCTGCTGGCTGGTATTCTAAGTTCCCCAATTAGACAAGACACTACACCATAGCTTGAACCTCTCTGCCATGCAGGAGGACAGCAAAACATGCCTGAGAACCAGGGGTGTCTATGGAATTCTGCCAACATTTTTATCACACTTTCATACCAAGTTTCTTCTCGAATAAACCAGAGGCTGCCCATTGCCAGAATTGAGACCATGGAATCATTCTTTTATACATGTTTACATTATTTTGTGTTTTCATTTTTTCCCCATGATGTTTTTACTGTGTCAGGAAATTGAATAAATCACACTATAATTACTTACTTAGTAATTCTACCATTTATTTGCCTTAAATATTTTTAAGGAATGTCTTTGCCTTAAGAACAGATGCATCAGCTAGAGAATCCTAATGACTATTCATCAGATCCACCTCTTAAACAAGACAATATTCAAGGTGCTCTGAGGAAATACCTACGTTTGAGCTATAGAAGTCATGGGAACCTGTCACACAGCTGAAGACAAACAACTTCACACAACTGAATTGTAGCAAATGAGCTGCTGTGGTATGCCACCTTCTGTTTTGAAGACTAATTACTTGGTTTGCAGAAGAATTAACTATGTGCTGGATAATTTCCTCCTTCTGTGGCATAGGGTATTTCTACTTTGAAGGCCGGCTTTTTTTTTCCCTCTACAATGCTAGTGCACTCCTTCTCTGCCCTCTACTTGGCTCTCTGACAAGTGTGCGAAATCTGACTATACTAATGTCACTTAATCTCTTTTAATTTCCTGAATTGCTTCTTATTCAGATCCTGATCAACTCAAAGCCTCACTCAAAAAAACAGTAATACCAGCAGCACAACTGCAATAAAAAAAATAATCAGAGGCACTTGTAGAGAAAAGGGAAAAAAGACGAGAAATGAAAGGCTAGTAAAAAAGAAATAGAGGGGTCATGAGAATAGAAGACAGAGGAAGACCACAAGAATTTCCAGTAATTGTGATGTCCTAATTAACAATGAAAAAGTTACAGCTGACCTTGCACATACCAAAATTTCTGTGCCAAAATTGAAGCAGCAGGTCATACAGCCAGAAGCCTGACTGCACACGTCTCCAGAGGTAAAACTCAAACTAACATACTGTAATGAGGCAAAGAGCTTACTCCTATAGTCTTTGTAAGATCTAAGAGACAACAGGGTCATACTGATATACTATTCTGCTTAAGAGAAAAACAGGGAAGGTGCCTATGTCCAGATGCAGCCATGGGGCGTTTTCAACATAATACACAACAGCCATTATGCTGAAAATAATGGGTTCCCCCAAGGATCACTATTGGGCCCAATGCTGCTTAATACCTTCATAAATGATCTGGATGTTGGTATCAAGTGCACCCTGATGAAGTTTGCTGACAACAGCAAACTGAGTGGGGAAGTGGAAGAAGCCACCCTCCAAGAAGACCTGAACAGGCTGGAAGAATGAGCTAATAGGAACCTTATGAAGTTCAACAAGAACAAGTGTATGATCTTGCACCTGGGAAAACATAATCCAGGAGTGCAGCAGAGACTGGAATCTACCTGGCTGGAAAGCAGCTCTGAAAAGGCACCTGGGGGTCCTGGGGCACAACAAGCTCAATATGAGTGAACAGCATGCTGCAGCAGCAAAGAAAGCCAACAGAATGCTGGGCTGCACCCATAAGGACATCAACAGCAGAGATAAACAAGTCATTATGCCACTCTACTCAGAACTTGTCAGGCCACACCTGGAATACTGTGTTCAGTTTTGGTCCCCGCTATATGAAAAAGATGTGGACAGGCTGGAGAGGATCCAGTGAAGGGCCACTAAGATTATGAAAGGACTGGGAAGCCTGCAGTATGCTGAGAGAACTGGGTTTGTTCAGGCTCGAGAAAAGAAGGCTTAGGGGAGACCTCATCACCATGTTCTAGTACACAAAGGGTGGCTACAGAGAAGATGGAGACTCCCTTTTTATAAGAAGTCACATGAAAAAGACAAGGGGTAATGGGTGCAAATTACGCCTGGGGAGATTCTGACTGGACACAACAGGAAAATTTTTCACAATGAGAACAGTAAGACATTGGAATCATCCTCCCAGGGAAGTGGTGGATTTCCCAACATTGGACACTTAAGATTCAGCTGGACAGGGTGCTGAGCCATCTCATCTAAACTATGCTCTTGCCCAAAAAGGTTGGACCAGATGATCCTTTAATGTCCCGCACACTTGGTATTCTATGATTCTGTAATTCTATGATTTTATGAAAATGGCTGTGAAGGAAAGTGAAGGAGTTCAAAACTATGCTTTTATGTAGAAAAAAATCTAGTCTGTTTTCTTGTAGAAAAATTTAAGCTCTCAATTTACAGGAGTTCAGAAACTGTCAACAAAAATTATGAACTACAGTATTCTTAATTTAGGGGAAGGGAGGAAAAATACTTTAATAAATAAACCTCCGATTTCTTTTTTGCCCCAGTTAAATGGAATACACTGAAAATTAGCATCTAAGAAAAAAATCCCGAGAAGCACTGACAGTTCAGAAATACCAGAGGGAGTTCCTAGCAGGTGACAGCTAAGAAAAAAAAAATGTTCCTTCACCAATCTAATAGCTCTAAGAATTCCCAATACTGAGCTTCAATGGAAGTTTGGCCCAGAAGATCTTTTTGAAAGAAGTAAAATAGACATTTACTTTACGAGTTGGCAATTGCCTGAAGGTTTTACAGACCAAACTTTAGAATGCAAAAGGTTTCTTGGACAAAATAGAAGTTGTGAAGAAAGGGCCGTATCATTACCTGAATGAAAATCTATTCTATAACATAATTCATTTAAATATTAACAAAAAATTAAACCTAAAAATACACTAGGGAAAGACAGGACACAAAAATAGACACAGACAGGAATAACTACATAAAAAAACATACACAAAAGTCTTGTAAACTGCCTGAAATTTCAATTATTCTAAGACCCCCGGAAAAACTCTAGAATGTGACAATCTGGGCAGCATGAAGCGTATAAACAGGAAAAGTGACACCTAAAGTGTTTCTATTTACTTTTATACAATTACTCATTCCCTGAGGTCTTAAAATACCCAAGATAATGTTCTATTTTTCAATGTTTGAATATATTTTTCTACAATAAAAATCAGACTGTAAATCTGTAAGACAAGCATGCAAGACAAGCACTTATTAAGAATTTCACAAGGAATTATAAAAATCACTTAACTATACAAAAAATAAACCTAACTCCAACATATGGAAATTGTTAAGCACAGCATATTACCACTAAACACTTTTTCCTGTATCTAGAGATACAGAAGTGGATCATGTGAAAGTGCTAACTGATTACACTTCTCAAACATTGGAGAGTGGGAAGGAGGAATCACTAACCAGTGTAACAGTGGGTCTCAAAATATAGTACCTGGAACTGACACTACATGGAAAGGGCTAACTACACTTTATTATTTGTTCTTATTTTAACCTGCTAAATCAGAGTGCCACACAACTTTATATTATGAAAATTCCTACAATTATTTTTTACATTGGCAATTGTTGCCACTTGTCACAAAGGTGCTCCATGACTAAGAACAGACAAGATTAAGACAAGATACAAAACACAATCATGATGTGAAATTGCTGGCACTGTATTCTATTAATTGGATGCTGCACATTGTGTTCACTATATTCAAACAGCAGCAGAGGTAAAGATACTCTTTCCACAAAAGCGGCTAAAATTTATGCTAATGCAAAGCCATTCAGTGGGAAGAATGATGTGAGAAGAAATTAAGACTAAAATACAGGATGTTTCAAAGAGATGGACCCAATTTCAATTGAAGGTCCATTTTAAATGGGTCCATCTTTTTGAAACACCCTGTAATAAACAGCTAAGCTATAACATAAAACCAACAGAAAAGGGAAGTGGAGATATGATACAGAAAGAGACAGCCAAGGGATTTTACAAGGTGATAACTCGTTTGAAACAGTACCTGCCAAAACTACGTGTATGCACAAAATCAAGTAGTTCAAATATGCTTTCCTCTTACCTGGAAGATTTCCATCCGTTTCATCTGGCTGGAGACTAGCAACACTGGTAGAATCTATTCCTTGCTGAAGGTCCAAAATTTTCCTTCGTAGTTGTTCTATGTCACTCTCTTTACTATCCAGCTGCATCTGGAGCTCATTCCTGTATGTAGATTCTTCTGCTAGTTGCTGTATTTATATACACATGCATAATTACTATGATACCAAAAACATGGCAGCAAAGTATTCTGAAAACAAAACTTTTTTTTTTTTTAAATATCTCTGGATACTTTTAATAGCACTAGCATAAATTATTATGGTAGAAGTGTTCATTCAGCCTTGGAAAAAAGTTAAATATCAAAGATCCAGCAATGCATTAAAGTACAAAACAGTCTAATTACTCTATTAAATTACTGTTTGTTTTGAAAAGGAGCCCACCTACCAGTGAAATAAACTGCATAAATAGTATGCTACACAGTATTCAGATTTTTAGCCTTCATAACGCATCAGTAAATTCCACAGTTAAAAGTTTAGAAAGGGGAAATGAATAAGAACAAGCACAGCTGCAAAACTGTCTAGTTCTCTGCTTCACTAAAATTCTGTAGCCTACAACATCTGAAACAGAACTTGTTATTTTTTTCAAGTAGACTAGGAGCTACACATTTTTCCTGCAGGGAGAATTCCACAATATGAAAAAAATTAAGATTTTACCGCTTGCATTTCATTAAGCTCCTTTTGGTATTTCACTACCATCTGATTAAATTTCTCTTTTTCTTGATTAAGCTCTAATTGGAGCTTTCGGTTTTCCTTCTCTTTCTTCCTCAAATCTTGCATGTTAGCTTTCTTTCTGTCTATTTTAAAATCTTTTCGATTCATTATCTCAGCCAGTTTGTTGACAGCCTGTTAAGAGAAACAGAATACCAGTAAGAAAAATGATACATGCAAGCATGTTTCATACAAAAGTTCTAAGTTCCTCTAGTGGCAGGATTTGGTAAGAAAATAATCTTCACCAACATAAACAGCCCCTACTCATGATAGAAGAAATACTAAGAAGTACACAGCATCAAAACCTATTTTTTCAACTAAGTATCAACAATGCATATTATACATTATGGTTAATACAAATTTAATCTCAAATGAACTGAGTTAGTCACACAAAAAAAATAAACTGAAAATGACATGAAAATTAATTATTGCTATTAAATTGCATAAAGAAGTTATACCTGTGTCTTCAGAGTTCTTTCAGTGTTAATGCTCTTCTCATAATGCATTCTAATATTATTGATTTCCTCCTCTTTTTTCATTTTGTATTCTGTTAAAATAATATTAAACCCTGAGATATTTTAGGCCAAGGTAAATATTTCTAAGATTAATCGCTTCTGCAATTTCATATTTTTTCCCTTTTTTTTCCCTTTATTTTCCTGTTGTGTCACTTAATGTGTAAAATACAGCTTGCAACAATAAAGGTTACTAGGTTAGTGCTACTGTTATGATAAAAGACTACTAGAAGGATATATCAAAAAGGCATCAAGATGAAATACTAAAGCAAACATATGTATTTTTTTTTCCTGGTGATGACTAAGTTTGTTGCCCCACTTCCTTCCTGGTGGCACTACTAGAAGTGTTTCTGCAGGACCAAAAATTATTAAGTCAGCGCTCATACAGGATAAGACTGATATGACTGGACTCGCATGCAGCACAGATTCTCAATCAGGCATAAAGAGAACATGGGAAAAAAGGCTTTCTTTAAACAAGAAAACTCTGTTACATTCCCCCCACGCCTCTCACACCGCAGTTAATTCTACTAATCTTTCTATCACACCTCCAGTCTGCTTATTTGTTCCCAAAGTTTCTAGAAGTATGGATTACACTGATAAGGATTTCTCCATCAAAACTACAAACAGTTAAAGAACAATTTTCAAGTACTTAAGAGTAACAAACCCCATAAACTAAAAAATACTGAAAACTGCTTGGTCACTCAACCCCTGCTATTACAGAAATGCAGAACTAAGGGAAAATATTTTTGTATGCCTTTCTGCCTACATAGTGTTTGCAACAACACTGGCAACACAACTGATAAAGGCCTTTACTCTCATAGTTGACAGATACTAAAGCACGTGTTCTGATTTTATAATGTTTGCTGAAATGCAAAACTATGGGAATAAACTGAGTAGCAGAGTAACTTCTCATATAGTCAGAATGCAAGTAAATAGAATGCCAGTCCAGTGATATGAGTGAGATCACAATTTAGATTCTGAATATAAGCAAGTCCTTAAGGAACTTGCAATACTGATACTGCTTTACTGTAAATACTGGAGATCGAAACAAAAATAATTAATACAGTTTGTGCAATATGAAATGAGTAAAATACTCTTCCTTAGTAACTTTCAAGCACACAAGGGCTTAGCTGGCAGAAAGGGCTTAGACAGATAACATATGGATGAGCTGTACTGGACAGGCATTCCTGACTATGCCTGCAGAAACTTAGTGCTATCTTGTTTCAAAAAGTGAGGAGAGACTGAGAGCAAAACTCACGTTTTCCTACCTGCTACAGCTGAGGTTTCAATCATTTTCAACAATAAAGGCAGTGCATGGAAATTGAAGCAATATAGTAAAAAGAGTAGCAATTTACATGGAAGATTTATTTTCAAGATGAAAATAATGATTTATATTCTTTTTCATCAAGCCCAAAATAATAGGGAAGATAAACAGCAATGTCTTCTCCCATTTCCATTTTGCCATATACACTTCAAATTCAATTATGCTTCATAACAGATGAGTTAAAACTCCAAACATGACATACCTTCCTCCTGTTTCTTAATTTTATCACTGATCTCTGAATTTTCCTTTGTTATTAAATCAACATCTTTGGTTAATGTGTTATTAGTTTCTTCCAGCTAAATGAAAACAAACACATTTTAAAACAAAGAACTTGTTGTCAATTATAAAAATATTTATAATACTATTATCATAGATACCCTTAAATCCCCTTAAATCCCCATAAATACCCTTAAAGCCATTTACTTGGAACTTCTTCAGATTATATATTTAAAAAAAAATCTAATTAGCTTTCAAACCTGATTTTTTAAGAAATGGTACTTTTCTTCTAAGTTTGATTTACCAGAAGGCTCAAAATACACCTGTTCCAGAAATTATTTTTTTTATTTATCTTTGCAGAACGTACTACACTGTAGTATATAGTTAAAAACTCCACTTAAGCAAAATTAGATTGTCGGTTACTGAACGGGGCAATTTACAATTAATTTGTGGTACTTTGGAAGAAGCAGACCTAGAGGCCTGATCTCCTGAATCCAGAAAGAAGAGTGGCTAATAGATGATATAACTCCAGCATTCAAGGCTAGAGGAGATTCTTGGCATCTGCTGCTAAATAATTGTCTTGTATCATAAAAAACAGGTATGAATCAGCATATAAATAAAAACTAAATTTTATCTAAGTCAAAGCATATGTAGGTAAATATGTACATAGGTTTGGAAAAGAAAAAAAGGAAATGAAAACCATCACACTTTGAATATGTTAGCTGCAAGA
This sequence comes from Aegotheles bennettii, assembly GCA_013398125.1. NCBI lineage: Eukaryota > Metazoa > Chordata > Aves > Caprimulgiformes > Aegothelidae > Aegotheles > Aegotheles bennettii. The sequence continues at coordinate 117,805 of VZRW01007371.1, forward strand.
AGACACAGTCAGGGTAACTTTACTAGCCACTTAACAAATACATATTAAAAAGCAGACATAATTGCATTCCTGAAAAAAAGGTTTTGTCTGAAGTCTATAGAAATGACTGTATTGAGCTGTCTGGCAAAACTGTCAGAATATCTGAAACCAAAAAACATACTGGCAAGAAGGTATCCCTTCAATGACATGGAGACAGTCTTGCAAATGCCTAAGAAATGGTGGCATTCTGGAGATTTCAAGCTTACAAAAGAACACACATGTAACAAACACCTCTTCACCTCTTACACCATAATTGTAACGCCCATGGCAGTACTAACAGAAAGGTTTGAGCAATTGATACAAGTTCAGTTATGCTTAGAGTTTTCCTGAAGTTTTACTCCCCTAGGATTCTTCAGAATCACAGAATGGTTTGGGTTGGAAAAGGACCTTAAAGCTCATACAGTTCCAACCCCCCTTCCATGGGCAGGGATACCTCCCACCACACCAGGTTGCTCCAAGCCCCATACAACCTGGCCTTGAACACTGCCAGGAACGGGGCTGCTACATCTTCTCTGGGCAACCTGTGCCAGTGTCTCACCACCCTCACAGGAAAGAATTTCTTCCTAATATCCAATCTAAATCTACCCCATTTAGAAAAAAAAATCTGCTTAGCTGATGCTAAATGGGAAAAAACAACAACGATGAAATCACTATGCAAAATATGGCTTGCTACTTGAAACTCCTCAGTTAAGACATTTATCAATACTAATACTAATACTAAAAAGCTATGATATAAAGTATTTTCAAAATTTACAGTTTGGGGTTTGGTTTTGGTTTGCATTTTTTTAATAGTTTACCAGTGGGAAGAAACCCAAGACTTCAAAGGTGGTTTTTTTTAAAAGACTATGTAATTTTAAAATAAGAGTCTCTAATACACAGCTCCACAAATTTACACGATTTTAAAAATACATTGGGTAATGACAGGAAGTAATTACAAAAGGCTTAATAACTGAATTATAGACATTTGTTGGATTTTCCATATGCCTTCACCTCAGATTCAGTGAGTCTGCATTTCTTTGGAAGTTCACATGATGGGATTTAAATTTTTAAGGTTCCGACTGAGTCCAAAACTCAGGTACCTAAATAATGATCACTTACGAACACAACAAGACTTTAGAAGTGAAAATAAAAAGTTAAATGTCTGTTTCCAGATGGAAGATATCTGTATGTATTAATTACAGTGGAATAATTTACCCTTCTTATGATGCTGTCCTTATCTGTTATTTCTTGCCTGTGTCTTGATGCTGCTTTTTTGCTTTCCTGACTCAGCTCAAAGTACTGTTCTTCAAGGAGTGCTCGTGCCAACCGTTCTGACTCAGCTTTGGTTTCAGCTAAATCCAACTGCGTAGTGAGCGTTTCTCTGTGAAAAGGACATTAACATTTTGTTCTCCTATGCAAAACATTAAAAATTTTCAGGAAGACTAACAAACCCAAATTATACCATTCAGCTAATTGCAACTATCTTAGTTTCTTAAGAAAAACAGGATTTACAAAACCACACTCTATACATTTGTATCTTTTGACGGTCCCCAGAAGGTACAGCACCAAGCTTACTACAATTCAATTAAAATTTCCATCATCCATGAAACACCAACCCCTAGGAAACCAGGTGTCAATTTCTTCTGCCTTTGAGGAATAAAAAATAAAATTAAATTGCATGTACAATGTGGTCCATCAAAAGAGATTTGACCCTATCAATGTTAGCTACTTTCTCACACAAGATTACTGCTCATGAAGATGTGTGCTCCAGACTAAACGATAAGGAAAATTTCATGAAGTTTCTGAAAACATATTCTGGTTCTATGCAACCTTTCACTGAAAGGCTTGCAAATTCTATCTACAGTCTGAGAAGCAAGGGGCAGTAACTTAGGTGCACTCTCTCATTAGTGTATACACAACTTCTAACCAGTTCAGCACATAAGCCAAACTTTCTTGCTCTTTCTTGGAGTACAGGCAGAGCTCCTATATATTCATGACAGATGCCATTCCTGCACTGCAAAATAAAGAGATTTATGCAATGAAATATTTATTGCTATTGACTCCATTGATTTGATACACCTGTAGAAGATAGGGGCCTGTACTGTAAAAAGGTAACTTGAAGCATCCTCACAATTCCCATAGTTGTATACAGGTGAAAAATGTTTGTGATGAACACATGATTGTGGAAAGCAGTGAGGAAATAGAATAAAAGGAATCTATAAAAATCAGTAAGAAAAGAGAAAAAGAAAAAAGCACAAGACTACTAAAGGAAATGTCTCTTTCCTTCCCTTTCCCCCTCCTCCCTTTTTTTTTAAGTTGTACACTACTCCTGAACAACTTTGCATAGACAGGTATTTTACTCCTACATAGTATTTCTTAGCCCAGCATCTTTTCTTTCTCCCTTTCTTAGCCCACCAAAATGCATCACGAACACTGTACATAACCTACTCCCTTTAGATAGTTTTGCAATGTTGATTGCTCAAGTAGAACAAGAGACCCAGACTTTAGAAGAGAAACTCTGTTTCATGCATAAGGCTACAGCCTCCTTCTTCAGAATAAATATATATCAAATAAATTAATAAATCGAAAAAAACAAGCTTAAAAAATTATTTCCTTATTTACTAACTTAAAAAACAGCACAGCACAATTAATTATTGTTGGATTAACTGGTTTTGCTGTAATCAGAATTATACTGAACTTACATATCAGTATTTTCACTATCTTTTTCTCAAAATGTTTTATTGGCTATAGAAATATACCAAGTAATTATCAGGATAATATAATCAAATTTTAAAAGTTGTTACACAAGCAAGATGATTACCACAAATTGTAATGTTTTTCAAAGTTTTGCATATTCCTATATTCTCAGAAGTCATCATTCTTCTTCCAGACATTACAAATGGAGTCCAAACCAAATACGAATAACCATATTTTGCTTTGTGAGTCAGCATAGAAAATATCCTATATATCTGCCATCTTACAAGGTGTTACAGAACACTTTTGAGACCTGTCTTTTCCTGAAGGAATTTAACATTTTAAATTTTATTCAAAATCTTCATGAGTGAGACCATACTATATGGAGAAACTTATGTGTATTTGAGAAATGCAATGGGCATACTTTTCATTTTGCAATTCCTGCATTTTTCTTTGAATTTCTTTATTCTTTTCATCAATTTCCTCTTTCAGTTCCTTAACCTGAGTTTTGTAAAGTGTCTGCAAAAGAAAGCATAAAAAAAGAATCATTATTCAAATTCCATAGTGAAGTTCTTCATTGTTTTGGTACTGGTTGGTTTGAATCTGTCAAACCCCAACACATGCCAGTACTGTCTTTAATGTAATTTCCTCCTTCTTGCCTGTCTAAGATACTTCTTTCCAGTTACCCTTGTGTAGAGAACTGACATGACCAGGTTAGTTTTCAGTTTTCTAGTCTGGTTTTCTGCATAGTTGTGCAAACACACCTGCTGACAAAAAAGAAGGCAGGCATTTTTATTTTTTTTAAAAAGCACTAGGACACTGAGCAGGTCTCTTGGAAACATCAGGACAAAATTGCATCCTGTTGTAGTATCACTGCCTCAGAATGCTAGTCAAACAAGTCTAATACTGTTCTATGCTTCCATCTGTTGTATTCTGTTTGCATTCATGTTTCTTTTCTCTTAGACTAAGTTTTTTGTGTACAGACTAACTTTGTCTTAAAAAGTGATTCAACAGAGGTCTGATTTTCATGAATGACTTCTGTTCTTAATTACTATTTTATTAACACCACCAGCAATTCCAAAAGTTGGAATCTGATCTTCTACTGTAAAGTACTTCTGTTAAATTACAAATATCTCATTTAAACTACATGCCAGTGAAAAAAGAAAACTGAGAATGAAACACAATACTCCAGATCTTCTTATTTGGAGAAATGCACAAAAATGTATAACACATAATAAAATTACAATCACATGCAGTTTAATAAACTCAAAAATTTTTATTGCCCCTTTAAGAAAGAACCAAATTTTAAAAGTACTTCATAAGTGAAATGAAACTGTCCATATTCACAAACGTATTTGAAGTTCAGGCATTATAGAGCATCTCATGCTATTGTTTCTCTTCATAGAAATGAAACAGATCAAAATAAATCTGTGAAATACATGTTTTGGCTACGTGAAGTAGCAAATAAGGATCTTCAGGGATTCAGGTGCATCCTTTTTAGAAGGATGAGGAATACGTGAAGAACTCTACTAGATCTCTGGATAGACTATCTTATGTTCTCTAATTTTTTGTTCCTTGTTTGTATTTCAATCAGGATTTTGTGAATTGCTGATTTTTGCCAAGTTATTTATATTTAAAAAATTTTAGTATGTCAAACTATTCACTGCTCAATGATTTCATGCTAAAATGTAGCACCATTCTTTGCAAGTCTTACCGAAAAATACTGCTCAGCTTCAAGCTGATCCTGAAGCTCACGCATTTGACCTTCATTTCCTCTGTACTGTCTTTGAAGGAGTAAAAAAGAAAAACATGTAAATACTCAGCTACTAAAAAAAATGACAGACTATTTCTAACCAGAATGGCATACTACAAAGATATTACAGTTGTACACACACTATTTCACAAAGACCAATGGTTTGCTGTGTCCTAAAATTCTGACTTAATTACATTCTTTATTCTACCCTGATGGTCGTTTCAGTATGTAATTTAGAAAACAAGTAGTATTCTAAATGGAGAAATCTTAAGTCAGCTAGAGGAAAATATGATAGAAGCCTAATTAATGAAAAATTACTCCAGTCAGCTTAGGAAAAATAAGCAGGTAGCTACAGAGCAAAGAAGTTATTGACTCCCATGCAGCAAAACTAAAATTCCCTTATGATTTAATAAGCAGTATCGCAGTCAATCCATAAAGAAGCCACTCAAATAAAAGTGGCATATATGCCTTGACATAGAATGATGAGCCAAGAATTGTTCTGCATCATAGCTCATAACAAAAATATTCCAACACTGAAGGATACAAACAGAAATCATAACAAGCAGCTAAAAATATTCTTTTAGTTTAGGAAAAAATGTCTATGCACAAGATAGCTTTTTTCACTAACAGGAACAGGCAAAACAGTACATGTATAATTAAGCAACATTTTCCATTTTAGTTCAGATTTTTACTTACTTAGCAAGTTGAGCCAACTCGAATTCCAGTAACCTCTTTGCTTCCAACAATGTATTGATTTCCTGTTTCAGCTGCTTCTCAGAACCCTTCAAGTTATCTGCTTCAAAAGCTTGTGTCTTTAATTCATTCTGTGCCATTATTCGCTTATTTGTCTCTTGTTCTAGCTGAAGTGTTAGATTCTTTACCTAAATGAGAAATATTTCAATTTAGGAGTGCTTGTGAACAACCCATTGCATATGGTTGAAAGTGTTCCATATATGGATTATTTTATGCCACATGCCATTGTCTAGATGCTATACATTGTACAATGCACAAAAATATTCCTGTATCTCCAAACACTTCAGTGCAATAATCTTATAGAAAGGCACTGACCTTACAGAATGTACTGATATGATACTGCATGATGATAAAGCTTCCCCATACATAGTTTATTTCAAAGTCCCAAATGTGTTTTATCTTATCTTAAAGACAACAATGGAAGAAACATAAATTGTCTGCTGAAAGATCCTGCAGACCTCTTTGTGCATTTCAGATATAAAAAACTTCTCACCCTAGAAAAAAATGCAGCCTACCAGCTATTTAAGAACTAATTTACACAAGTCATGACCCTTAAGAAAGGTGTTATAGCCTTCATTTTCAGTGTCCTGTAAAGAAAAAGTAAGGATGAAACTATTATTCCTTAGTACATAGCTTTCACACTCACTATACTAATTGCGTTTCATTGAACAAATGCTTTTCTACAGAATGCAAACTCAGAACTCCAAATCAATCAGACTACAGTCAGATTCACAGGCATTTTTTTCCTTTAAAAAAAGAAAAGGGAACAGAAAAAAATTCATTATATTAAGTGCTCAAATATGTAAGGCATCCAAGAGCTAAGAAAAAAGTGGAAATTACCTAAAACCATTTAGACCCAAAACTGTCTTCAGTTCTACTGAGAGACGTATTGTTCAAGAAGCTCGGTGTAAGGGATTTAAAATTTCTCCTTCTCTATGCAATTATTTCCTTATATAGAAAATTGTTATTGATGAACATTTTACTTACTTCATCTTCCAGTCTTTCCTTTTGCTCAAGAAGATGTTCCAGTTTCTGCTGAGATTGCTTCAGGTCAAAGTCCAGCATGGAACACTGTTTTTCAGCTTGAACTATTTGATTTTCTGCCTTTTCTCTTGCTGCCCTTTCTTCCTTTACTTTTTTTTCCATTTCTGAAAAAGATTGAGGAAAGAAAAACAACAAAAATGAGTACGTAGCATCTGCAAGAATGCTTTTGTAAATACAGTCTTAAATATCCTAATAGTTTTCAGACCCTTTTGTTCAGCTATTTAAGCTCTGTTACTGCTAGATGGACTGATTACTGACTAAAAACTTCCTGGCATTATCACAAGAAACACTGAAAAAGAAATGTATTTCCAATTTGAATCCAAAGCACTGGAACATTATCATGACAACTAAGAGATAAATAGTGAAAGAAAAAAAAATGCAGATTCTTGGAGTAATAGTTATGAAATAAAGGAAAAGTTCATTTCCATGAATGGTTAGTAGAGGGAAAGAAGTGCTACCATTCACGCTAGCTTTCTGAAAAGTTACAAAATACATATGTAGGTATCAATGACTGTCACAGAGAAAACCTATACAGATTAGTACATACAGAACTTCAACACTTCAGACAAGCCTAATACAACATTGATATTTTTAATGCAGTTATCCAGGAATTAATGTTCAAGACATCTGTCTTGACAATGCATTCTTTCAATTCCGTTTACCATTAGCCAGAATTTCAAGATTTGATAGCATTTTATAAGCAAAGGATGGCTTTTAATTGCAAAGATACTCAAAAAATTAAGAAACAATGCAATTTTTATGGTACAAGTACCATGTTAGAGAAAATAATTTAAAAATTGTATTTTTCATTATACATGTTTGAAAATTTTGAAATGCATTTTCTTTATACAAGGATTAAACACTTGTATAAGAGTACTACATTATAAGACAAGTGTTTTAAGATACTACAATCAAAGTATCTTTTATTATGTATTTACGCAAAACTTGCAAGAAACACTTACCACACATTGCAACCGATCTTGCCTCCTCTAATGATTGATGTTTGTCAGTTAACCGAGCTTTAGTCACTTTGTGTTCATTTACTTCCTGTTCTAACCGGTCTTGTAATGATTTCAATTTGTAGTTCAAATCTATCTCCATGTTATTCTTTTCCTAATGATAAGAAAAAAAAGTTACCAGATTTCTGTAACAATTCTGTAATATCTGAGGGAATGACATTTTCTTTCTTCCCTATTTCAGTGTTAACTTTTTGTTATGAAGAAATTATCAATGTTATTTTCTGGGTTTAACAAAGAAGAGTAACAGACAAAAACTGTACTCAGATCTCTGGAGAAAACTTAATTAACTTTTTTCAGTAATCTATAAATTTGTAAAATAAAGGAAACTTCTCAGTTTGAACAATCAGTAGTCACCTAAGTTGCAAACATACCAGTAATCCACTGACAACACTACAGCAGAGAGGAATTTGAACAAAACTAGAGCAGAGAGGAATTGATATCTGGATGCAATTCTGTTATTCATTGTTGGGACTGTCAGCCCAGTCCCTTTCCTTTCCACTCAGGAAACAAGCACTGGAGATGAGTTTTCAGAGAAAGAGACTTGCCTTTGGATTTTTGTTTCACACATAAGACTAAATGGGACTGGTAACTGCTTGCACCTTCCCTCACACGTAGTCATACATCTCTGGTTTATTTGGATAGATGACACAGCACAGTAAATCTTTACCAGACCTCAAAACAGAGAGGTAACTATGTAGCCTATCTGGGAAAAGGGTGCAGGATTTCCTTTTACTCTTCTTTACTTGTTTCTCCATCTTGGGACAGGGATCAGAGATGTTAGGGGCACATGCTTCTACCATAGGGTAGAAAAAAATTGAAGCAGTTCAGCTCCAAAGTTGATCAAAAGGTCTGGCACTGATCCAGCCAAATTAAAGTCCAAATTAAAAGCTGAAATTTTAAAAACCTGAAATTTAAAACTTCAATTCCTAGATCTTCAAGAGGCAAGTCTCTGCAGCAATAGGCAGGCAGGCAGAACAAAAATTGCTTGCTACTGGCAGAACGATTGGATCTTTGAATGTGGATAGTGAATGACAAACATGAATTTTAGGCCCAAAGCTACAAAAAAGAACTACCCGAGGACATGTGAGAGTTACCAGCCTGATAATATTGTAAATTAGCACTATTTAGTTAATCATTTTAACACAAGACTAATTTAGAGCAAGAACACAGGACTTAGCAATATCAATAAATACTATTTTGAAAATACAGTTGAAAGCTGACAAAGAATATTAGCTTCAACATCATTTTACCTCACCTTTTCTGAATGATTAAGCATATCTTGTGCTTGTTTTCTTTCCGCTTCCACTCTTTCCAGATTGTTTTTGATGTTTTTTACTTCTTCTTGTAAAGTTGTAATCCGAACTGCCATAAGAAATGAAATATCATTCAATAATAGCTAATCAACTTAGACCAATAGGCTTTTCAACCTTTATTAAATTCCGGGTCTCCGAAATATTTACACGTTGAAATTTTTTAGATATGCAAAGGCTGTGCATTGTAAAGGAAATTAATCTTCTTAGCCGCTGATTTCCATGCCATCAGTAACAATTCACAAAAAAACCCAATCACATGCAAAACTTGGTACCTACCTTCCATCACTCTCAATATCAAATACACTAGTTCATGACTGTGCCTGTGCTAATGGTTACTATGCTATCTACATATTACTGGAATTAACATCAGAAAAGGTATTTGTTGCATAGCACAGCAGAACTTACATTAATGGAGGAAATATTGTGTATCTGAACAGTTTCTATTATGAAGATTCAGAAATAAAAATGGTAAAAAGTTCCAAGCATCCTGAAAAAAGGGATTCCACATCTGTATCGCTTATACTAGGCTCTTCATCTTGCTTATAAAGTAAAGTAGAAGCATCATAAAAAAAAATGCTGTTTAACAACAAAATAGCTTTCTCCACAAATGAAAGAAGAGCAAGCGCAGGGTGTCACAACTCAGCTACTGCACCAAGGCAGTTAAGACAGTGTTGTTTCCTCTCTAGCACTGTATCAGCTTTTCACATTTTTGTACCGCTGGACTCAAGACTTTTGGTCAGGGCAGCCCCATAGACTTACAATACTTTTTCCTTTTGACATTCTCCCTCCCAAGAGCTGCTTAGACACGATCAGGAAGCAAGATCCAATCTTCACAAATTGTTCTATTAAGACACGCTCGGTTTGCAGGTTGGCTTTCCTTCCTGTATGTTACTGTACTTTATTTAATAAAGTAGGGCTATCATAAATTTTTTGGTAAAGTATAAATACAGAAGAATTACCTTGTAGTTCTCCAATCATTTCAGATCCATGACTTCTGTCCCTTCGTTCCGACTCCAAAGCTGCTTGCAATTGGTAATAATCTTTCTCTACCTGCAATTTTGTGCTTTCTAGAACCCTGCACCTTTCCTGCAGTTCTCTATTCAGAGATTCTACCTGACCTAATGACTTGCTCATTTCTGTGTTGCCCTTTCTCAGTCTTGCTGCTGTATCTGATTCTGTCCTCAGCAAATCATTTGCTTCTTCTAGCTGTTAAAATAAAACAGAAAAGATTCTCAAATATAGAAATTATTGGGACCAGTTTTACTATATCTGAATGTTCAATACTGCTTCCAAATCTAAGAAGTAATGAAGACAATGAACAGAAGCAACATACTTGTTTTTGTAATTGTGTTATCTTCTCATTTGTAATTTGTGAATGCTGGCTGATTTTTTTCAGGTCTTCCATCTGATCTTTTAGTGTGGACACTAAAGAGAAATTACACCGTTAATACATCAGATTAAAAAAATCCTTAGTTTGTCTTTTTTTTTTCATTTTACACAAACAAGTTCAAATAAAGTCTTGACATATAAATAGGTCCTTTGTTGACTTTTTGCCTCATATACATTTTTAGGTCAAATTCTGTGCTTGCAGAACAACAATGTACACTGTAGAGAATAGAATTTGAAAATAAGATAAAAGTACCGTGTTCTCATTAAAACACAAATAAACACAAATTTTGTGTTTGTTATTTAAATGAACTTTAAAGTTGCATCACACTTAAAATGCTAAGGTAGTAAATTATTCTCCAAAACAGATGATACACTTCATCAGTGTCAATGTTTGGACAACATGGCATACCTTCATTTTCCACATTCCGTCTTTTTTCATTCTCTTGTTCTATTTTTCTTTGGTAGTCATTTATCTTATGTTGCAAAACCATCTTTTCCTTCTCAATCTGAGACACTGTTGATTCCAAGTTCTTTCTTTGATTTCCCTAAAATTAAAAGCATTGGTAATTTATATTTACATTTTAAAGAATGATCCCTATACCCGTAGCTCTGTGACTGATTAATCAAGGAAACTGATCATTTCCAATGAATGAGTTTCTGGTTTCCTTGAAAAGGTTTTCCGAAAAGATAGCTTTTTTAACTTCTACATTACAAATTTATGAAATTAATAGAAGAGTCATTGTTAATGTGACCATATGTAAGTAACTATTAAAATTATTATTAAGAGATAACAAAGATCCAACAGAAATTAATCCGTATGTTAATTTTTAGAGTATCTGATTTTGATAAATTCTAGAGAAGTTGTGATCAGCAAGACTAAGCAAGACGTTTAGGAGACTTGCAGAAAGAAAAAGTTTTTTAAAATGTGTACAAATAAAAATATATCTCCCAACACTATGTATTAAAATGTGATGGCTTGGTCTCAAATTCAAACTCATAACTATTTTTTTAGTCACAGAACAAATATACTCAATCACAAAAGTACTATCCACATTCTTTATCCAACTAAGGCAGCTTCAGCGAGGAAAAAAAATACCTCTTCATCCAGTTCTTTCATTATCTTGTCTAGCTTTATATTTGAAGACCTAAAAATAAAACAAAATCATTTAAGTAATATTTGAGGATACATTATACATACAATCAACCATTGAAAATAATTTGTAAAATATATTAAGTATTTATCAGCTTTGCTGCAAATTATATACACAAAACTTCAGGTGCCACATTTTCTCCCTTAATCTGCAAACATAAAACCAGTGCATGTACACAACAGGCTATCATTAAAATCAGAATACCCTGGAGAACTGCTAAACTTCCTCTAGTTGTGAACTTTCCGAATATCTAAAATTGTTCATTAATGCAACAGTACAACAGCAACTCCACCACCTCCCTAGGCAACTTGTTCCAATGTCTAAACGCCCTAACAGTGAAAATTTTTTTCTAATATCCAATCTGAATCTCCCCTGTTGTAACTTAAGACCATTTCCCCTCATCCTCTCACTGTAGGTTTGGCAGAAGAGATCAACCCCCACCTCACTACAGCCCCCTTTCAGGTAGTTGTAGAGAGCAATGAAGTCTCTCCTAAGCCTCCTCTTCTCCAGGCTAAATAAACCCAGCTCCCTTAGCTATTCCTCATAAGACAGTTTCATAAGACATATTTTCCAAACCCTCAACGAGCCTTGTCGCCCTTCTCTGAACACTCTCCAGCACTTCAGTGTCCTTTTTGAATAAGGGGCCCAAAACTGAACACAGCACTCAAGGTGCAGCCTCACCAATGCCAAGTACAGCGGGACAATCATTTCCCTAGTCCTGGTGGTCATGATATTTTTGATACAAGCTAAGGTGCCATTGGCCTTCTTGGCCACCCAAGCACACTGCTGGCACATACCCAGCCAGCTGTCGACCAGCACCCCCAAGTCCCTTTCTGCCAAGCATCTCTCAAGCCACT
>VZRW01007371.1:130344-181184 GCA_013398125.1 Aegotheles bennettii
TGGAACTTCTCCAGTTAACCAAGACTGTTGGTAAATGGTTGAAAGTGGCTTGGCAAGTTCTTTTGCCAGCTCTCTCATTACTCTGGGGTGAATCCCATTTGGCCCCATTAGAACATAGTACTACAGAGAGGGTGAGGTTAAGTGCATAGTAAAACCTCAGTTAACTGGCAATAATATTGACACATTCATTGCATTTTCATAGCTAGCTATCCCCCTAACAAAGAGGACCCAGACAATATTCCCTGGCAGGTAAAATAAGGAGCAGTTACAGCAGTACATGCTATCTGCTGACTGCAGTAAACTGTATGATGTATCAGAAGACACACTGTTGTGCTGACAATTACATTAGTACTGAAAGAAGACAGTTGCTATCCTTCAAGCAATGTACATCCTGCTTCTGGAAAGTAATCAGAACATGTGAACAGTGACCTACGTCTAAGTAAGCAACCGTGTCACACAGTCTAAATTCCCATCGGACTATCTTGGCTACCAGTTCCCACAGAAATAGCTTGTACAGCTACACACTATGGTCCTAATTCACAAGCCTAAATTCTTCCTATATCCTATACCTAGTGTTGACTCCTGGCTTTATTTAGGCCTTCAGGAAAAGACTTCAAAAGGAGAAGTTAGCTGAAGGGGAATTTAGTTTGCATGAATCTGAGTAAAAATTTCTGATTATCAGAAAAGAAGAATCTCAACTCTTTGGTTGTAAGCATAGGTGCAAGAAATAAGCAAATTCTCACGCGGCTACTTCTTCAACAGGGAAAAAAAAGGAATGTGATTTTCCAACAAGTACCATGTATTTAGAAACCAGACATTAATCTTAATAATCCAATATATACTGTACATACAGTATTTTAAGCTTTAAAAAGAACCAGCATGATCATCGTTACCTCAATCCAATAAAACATCTGAATTCAGGTATCAGGTAAACTGAAACATTCAAGTGTTCAGAAAGAGCATGTGTTACATGGGTGCCAATGAAAACAAAACATTTTCTTCATACTATATTCAAGAAAAATATTCACATATTGTTTCAGAATGACTTAAATCTGTGCCTGGAACTCCCTTGGAGAACTACAGTACCATTCTTAGTGTTATTCTGGTAATCCCTAAAGCAGTAGTAGAGAACTGAAGTGTTAGATATATTTAAATTATGTAAACAACTGAAGTTCAAAGTCTCACCTGCACTTTTGCTCCATTTCATCTTTCAACTGCATTTCATTATGTAGTTGTTCTTCCAACTCATAGATCATCTTCTGCATATTTTCCAGCTTTAAATATTATTTGTACATGAAAGAACATGCATTAAATTTAAAAACTTCAAAAAAGTATTTCAGAATATTCAGTGCTTCTAAACTAGTTAATTACAAGAAACAACTCTAATACTACGCAGTTTTATCATTTTGAATGCACATAACTGAATGCTTCCGTCAAAATTCATGGGGCTAAGCTAAGTCAAATCCTCCTTGTTTTAAGTATCTTCAGAATCAGATTAAATAAATTACTGCAAAGATTGAGAAAATAATTTTAATTAGTCTCAAAAATTTCTTTCTATAGCATAAATCACCACATGTATTTTGCAATGCACCTTCAAGCTCTCAGCGAGTTCAGGAAGCAGAACCAGGCCTGTCAGTTACTGGCAATGAGAGGAAAATGCTCTTAACATCCTTTCAGTCAGAGGTAATTTTTTTTTACAGCTAACACCATAATAAGGTTTGAAAATAGTAGCAAGCTTCAGATGTTAATACAGAACATTATTGTATAGCATGTACTGTTTGCCAGAAAGATAAATTCAGAAATTCATTCTTTTCATGTATTCTCAAAATATCTACCTCCTCCTGCATCTCTGGGCACAATAAGCCCAGTCCATTATCAGGAAAATCATCAGTTAACAGCACTGTGACAATTTGGAAGAAGCTCATTAAGTAAAACCCATGCTGATTCACTCTTTCAAGCCTTTTCACTGATCTTGTCAGGATTTCAGCCTTATTTAGATTTCCCATATTTCCCTCCACACTCTCGAAACCACAGAGAGAATTACAGTCCTAACCTAGACTCTCTTCAAAGTAACATACTCAAGTGGTTCTGACTCTTTGCTTTATTGTTCCTTGTTATAACTCTAGAAACTCTGACAATTGCCCATCTCCTTTTGCACAATCATTCCAGAAAAACAAGCAACAGAACAGTTCCTCCTACATCTGCCTCTTCCTTTTTTTCCTTTTCCCACAAAATATACTAAGAGAAAATAGAACACCAAGATCATGAAAAGGAGACAAATTACACCCGACACCATTCTTTCTGGATAGCAGCAGTAAGTGTTTTCCAACAAGGACTGCTCTCTGTACAGTCCTAAATTAAGATTTCAGTTTGGAGATATATTACAGCATGCATTCTCTATATTAAATGAGAAAGATTATTTGAGGTTATTTTTGCCTACTTCCAGGCAGGAGTTTTTCTTACTTCCTACTTTCAATTTCTTCTCCTTCCCATCATAGAAGAAAATAAAGCACAGAGCACTCAGGTGCTGTCTAGAATTGGAGATCCTTTCTCTTTTCCTCCTTTTTGTTTCTTCCATGTTCATAAGCTGCTCTGAAGTTTTCAGAGGATGAATACAGATATAGCAACTGGAGATTAAGCAGAAACTACGTATTTTATATATTCACCATTCTATTCTATATAATTACCATTACCTATCACAAAGCCTTGAGAGAGCAAGGAAATACTGGAAGAAATAGACTTCTCAGCACCTACAGAACAGCTCTGGAAAACCAATTACTCGTGTGACATACAACATAACACCACGTGGATCAGATGAAAGTTGTAGTCAAAAACCACAGCCATAGCCTCCAAATCTAAACTTTGAGGAAATAGGAAGGAGAATCAGTACACAACAATTTATCTCCCTGGTATGAACCCCTGAGAAATCCAGAAGCAAGACTATTTAAAGGTTAGCTCTCACTTTAGTAAAAAGGGCCCACAGCTAATGCACAAAAATAAAGGATAAGGAGGTTTCAGCATAATTGACTCTTCCATTCATTGGTTACTCATTTTATAGCCCTTCCCTCCAGAAAGGCTGCATAAAGTAACTAAATGGGATGAATGAGGAACAGCTCCAAGGAGACATCTGGCATTTTTGTACAGACTCCTACTAGTTTGGACCTCTATTGCCTCCTCTTGCTTCTTTTTGTCTCTGGATCCTTTACAGTGCTGTACTCCAGGGGGCCAATCTAAGCTTGCTGAGCAGTCTAATTACATTAGTATAAGAAATAGGCTTACAGAGAAGGTTTGCACAATCTGATATCAATAGACTAAGTAATATCTTAAGGAAACTCTGACTTACAATTAACTCAGTATAGAAGTATTCCTTTATGTTTTCGTTCGTTCTCAGTTTCCATTTTGAGTAGGAGAAGGGGGAAGAAATGAATATGGAAATGCCTGCCTACAGTAGAGAAGCCAAGAAAAATCTTTCTGGAACTGTCATACCTTTTTTTAAAAAACAAAAAAAAAGCAGCACAGCATAGCATGTCTGGTTCTGCACCCTGAATCATGAAGAAAACCAAAGATCCAGTGCAAAAGAATCTGTTAATCTCCTCTTTCTTAATATCTGAACTGTTTACAGGTAGTTTTAGTAGCACAAAATCAAAGTAAATAATCAGATCTTCAAAAAGGTTTGAAATTCAGTTAAAGGACATAGAATTCCATTTTTCTCCAACTTCATGGTCTGCTTATGTGAAGTTTTATACACTTAAAAATGCAATTAATTTCTTAGAAATTTCTGGCACTCAGTCCCTCCCAGGAGACACTCAGTACCATGCCAAAATGCAGACAAACCAGGTAACATCTTGCCTTATAGTTCCAGAACTAATTTGCTAACCATGTGTCAACATCACTGTTTTCATTGCAGCATGTAATGAAAGAAAAACAGCTGAGAAAGAACTGTGGGGTAAAAATAACTTGTAGTAAAGACTTAACGTTTATTTAAACCTCTCTATAGCACTCGTATCCTTCCAGAGCTCCACCTCCCAAAACTAAATCACAAAACATTCAAATACATCTGACAATACAGACTCTTGAGGGATCTTAAACTACATGCAGGTGCCTGTATCCCCCTAATTATGTCAAGTCCATCCAGTAACTCTCTTCAAAGCCAAAGGTCAGCACACAGCCTTAAGTATCTGCAAATATTTGAAAGTCTGGCTCTGTTTTTAACTTTACCATATCAACAGCCAAATACTTACGAAGAAAATTCAGGGGACACGCCAACATAAATAAAGAAATCAAGACATTCAATGCTTAATAAATTCAGTTAGCCCAATAACGTACATAATCGTTCCACTGCCTTTCACAAATATTCTCTGGGTAATACCATGTATCATCAACAAGTTTACTTTACATACTGCAAGTTTAAGAGAATCTGGAACATGTATTGGTATCTGCTTCTCTTCTGCTTTAAATGGAAGACAGAACAAAATACTAACAAAGTAAATCATAGTCAAAGCCAAGAAGATTCCTTTTAATTATCATTTTTTGATAGTGTTTTCCTCTGCAAAGACTGTAATTCGTAAAGTATCAGACCATTCTAAGGGAATAGCTTGATTTTCATCAGAACTTCCATAGAATCCAAGCAGTCCTTGTTTCCAACACCTCAGCGTGCCTTCCTGGAAACCTGACTGCCAAGAAGCTTGGGAAGCAGTAACTGAAAAAATTCCTGAACATTTCTTGCTAGGTCAACTGCTCTATAAATGCAGATCCTCAGTGCCCTAATTCCCAATAGCTTGTGGGGCACCCTTGGGAAGAAGCAGAATCCCCAAGCTTGGTACATTCTCTGCCACCTCCCACTTAGTTCACAGGAAGTCTAGCTCCAGTGTTAAACTGGCGGGTTGCTGGAAAGCCCAAACTTCTCATCACATTCATATCCAGACTCCATGATTGACACAAAGCCAGTGTACACCTGAGCTCGATGAGGCACTCTAGAAACACCACACAAACACTTTGAAATTTCTAAAGATAAAAACTGTGATCCAGTTTCAGCTATTTTATCCCAATTCAGGAAAAACAGTGCTATAGGAAGAACTGAAATTCTGCTTTTCCAGTAGGCAGGCCATACTAAACAGTTAAAATTTATAGGTTGATTTCCCATATTCCAAGTACTAAAATAATTTCAGAACAGTTTATTCCCCTATATGCCACAGATTCTTTGCTAGGATCCAAAAAAGCTGATAATCAGTAAGACATACCACACTTTTATCCACACTGGAACCTGTCCTGTTATCATTGGAATTTTCTGCAGACACAGCTAGATACCTGTAACAACATTGAAAAAGTTTTATTTTAAGAGTCGCTGAAAGAAAGGATATTAAAAAACAGAATACAATCATCCTAAAACATAATCTTCAGATTTTTTGCTCCAAAATGTGGATAAAGAGATAGTAAAATAATCAGATTTTTTCATTTCTGTATTTATTATACTTTAAGATTTAAGCACATTTAATTGAAAACCTCACATAATTTATTGTAAAGGGTAAAGCAGAAAACTGCAGTAGGAGACCTTCAGAAAAAGGGATTTCTGCCAAATACTAATACAACCACTTTGCTTCTTTAAAATAATCATTAAAAAAAAATCTTTGCTTTCCATGGTTACAACACTCTCATTGGCTTCCATCCCATAAATATTTATTCAGGCTCTTATGCAGCAAGTAGCAGCAATGAAGTGAACTCTGCAGAGATTGTGTAACTTCCAACACAGTTATTAAGAGTTCCGCACATAAAAATTTTGCCCTGAAGCCAGTATTCTTATTTTATGTAAGCGTTTTCTAAAATTATCGAATTTCTATTTGTCATGATTCTGAAAAGTCAGGTAAATAAATACTATCTTCAAATTTCTTTGGTATTTGATGGGATATTCTTACCCTGATAACTGACCTAGAGAGATGTAAAGCATCTCCAACATATGAACTGAGGAAGATGGACACATCTTTTTTTGTTTCACATGGATATTTTCACATATACAAAAACCTCTCCAAAAGATCAAGAAGGGTAAAATCAAAGACATCTCCAAAGCTAAGGTTAAATTAAGCATCAAGACTGCTTTCAGATAATCAAGCGACAAAGAGGAAACAGAACAGTTCCCTACAGAAAGGGGCTTGCTGTCTTGAGTACAAGAGCCACCAAATTTTGTACACTGGGGCTGTTGAGCAATGAGAACGTGACATTTAAACAGGCACAGCAGCAGCTCCATCAGAAACCAGAAAAGAACACACAAGCCAGACAGGGCTGCAAAGTATTCTCAGCTAGCATCCTGAAGTCTGTTATAGGTGAAGTTCAATAACAACCATATTTCCTTGTTTACAATCAATGAGATTACAGATGTAAAAAGTCTTCTATACTGAAAGATTGTACTAGTTCCTTTAAGGACAGAAGTCACATCATTTTCCTAGATTTCTGTTTCTTTAAACTCTCCAGAGTACATGAATAAGATGAAACCAAAGGACAGTGGAGATAAATGTGCAACTTTTTTCTAAATGTGCATTTTTAAAAAATGTTTGAACTATTTTGAATGTTAAAAAGGGAATAAAAGTCAGGGTTACAGGTTTAGCAAGTATGAATGGTCGCTTCAGACTTTTCAAGACTATCACAACAGCAGAGTATTATGGGACAAAATTCAATTCTGGAACAGCATTTTAGTTCTAGTAAGCCTACAAAGCTATGATAGTATTTAGTAGCAGAGTTCTTCAATGACAGCAAACCACCAGCCACTCAGGTCTCTATCAGGTCTCTAAATTCGCAAGGCCGTCCCTCAGGAAGGAAGAGGGGGAGAGAAGAAATTTTGTTATTAACAAGCTTCTGTATGGTACTTCAGCTTCTTGATAATATATTCCAAAGTCTTCCCACAAGGCAAAAATTAAGACTTTTTAAATTATAGACTAAAATCAGAACAGTAGGTAAAATTCCCGAGCTGCTCAACTCACACAAACTGTATGCAAAGTTGCAAGGCCTTCTACGCCTTACTATATAGAAAGCAACAACAAATCCAAGTCTTTGCAGAGATGGAAAGAATTTCACCACAGGCTTGGAAAAGTGGTTCCTCTTCTATCCAAGGATGAAAACCAGATTTATTTCCTTTAAGGCTTTCCTATCCAGAAATGCTATTAAACCTAACACTCTCTATCTGTCATGGTCTACTAGAAGTTTTGGCCCTTTTTAAGCCTGACTGATAGCCACTACAATTAACAGCAACTTTCCAAGAAAAAGTTACCCAGATTTTTGAATGTAGATATAGCTATCCATAGTGTCTGCAATCATAATGACTGTTGAAAGCATGAATTAATATAATTTTAACTGATGTAATTTAAAGTCTTCTAAACAATAGTCAAAATTGTAAGGCATCACAATCTCGCTCTGCAGTTGACAAGTACTTTGGAAAAAAAAAAAAAGTTATGAAGCAGGTAACAGGCAAGCAGAAAATATTTTATTTCTACCAAGCCAGGGTTTAATTTATCACATACTAAAACACTGATGCAAAGTATGGACTCTTCATATACAGCTCAGGAACAATAATTCACAATAAAACAAAGTGACATCTATATCCCTGATTCATGGCTCTACATATATAATTCAGTCCTCTGCAGGCAGCTCTGCTTAGTAGCAGTAACAGTGGATTTTTCTTGCTTAGCTTCTGCAGCATCACTATAATATTCTGAATGCAGAATAAGACATTCATAAATTCATTGTGATATTTTAAGGTACTGATGACTAGCAGTACTGTTTATCACTATTTAAGTTTCAAAAGAGTATAATGTATTAGGACTCTGTATCATTAATAACAATCTGAAAAGGTTTTTCTTAAAATACTGGTAAGAGTCAGAAACAGTGTTGGCAAAAGAATACACCATTAGCTTGCTTTCTGCACACATACCGGCGGTTGCTGTAGTACGTAAATCCTACAAAAGGAAGCTGGTTGCCCACAAATGCTTTTGGTATGGGAAATGTTTCTTCTTCTCCTTTGTCTTCTTCCAGATCATCAAAATTACTAGTGTCTATGTCACTACTTAAGTCAGGCACAACTGGTGCTACAGCTAGAAATAAAGCAAAACAGTATGATAGTGAACACTGTATTACTCCAGTGATACAAAGATACAAACAAGAATTGCGGGGGGGGGGATAGATTTCTCTTTGGTGTCTATGAAATCTCTTTCCTCAGTACAGAGTAAATAAAACTTTAAATTCCATTAAAAAGAAATGCGGCAGTCTTTTTTCTAACATAATACATAAGTAAGACAGATGACTGTCTTTAAGGAAAGCATTATACTTACTGTCTCTCAGAGTTTCCCAAGCCCACTGATCGTTTTTGAAGAAAAGGTGCCGTTTAATTTCTTCTACACCATTTCGTCCTAGCCTCACTTCCCTGTTAAAACAGTCTTTTGGTTAAGCATGGAAGATTACATAAATTGCTCTGAAGGAAAAACTCACTCTAAGGCATAATCTAACAACAAAGACAAAAAAAAATCACCTCTCAAACTAAGGTAAGAAATAGACATGTCTCAAAGTTTTCATACGAAGGTATCTATGGGAGCACAGCAGCTACATTTCAGAACACAGTCTGAAGACAGGTTTTAAGTTTGGTCCATAAGACCACCTGCTGGTACTGTTTCCAACACTGTGGATTTGCTAAGCAGCTGCCTAGCAGCAGCTAGGTTCCACTTTTTCTAGGAGTTCATGTTGTTGTTCGAATCCCATGCAGCCCAGCAAATACAGCAGCCCTACTCCTTCGTAGGACCAGTTCTCAAGCAAACGTTATGCTTATATTAAGTAAGTAATGTGGGTACAACAGGAGTGTACTCAAAAAGTGAAACAGACCTAACATCCACATTTCAGATGGGCTTCCTTTGGGCTGACTCTACCCTGATCCTGAATGCCCACTAAGAGCTGGGAGTGCATTAGGAGCACTAGTGAAATGCACCTTTTGCTTTAGCTTCATCCATAAGGAATTTGTTTTCTGTGCCTCTCAACACTGTGCAACACAGACCAAGATAACAGTAGCTGTTACTATGGAGTAACACTTCATATTCAAATGAAATTTATGAGGTAGATGTACCCATACCTCTCCTCTGGGGTAGAGGTAGTGCTGCTGCTATAACCATAAAAAGCAGGAGCAACCATTGGTGACTCCTCTTCAAAACACTTCTGTTGAGCAGCTTAGAAACCCACACAGACAGATAGATAGATAGATTCTTTCAACATGAGAAGAAATTATCTTAACCAAGGCTTACTTTCATTTTGAGTAAAGTTTAAATCTTACCTATCAGTTAAAAAGGCACAAATAAGATTTTTTGCCTCTTTAGAAATCTCATTGTCATCAGGGAAAGTAAGGGAGTTCTTATGGTTCATAATCTTACTGTATGTTCCAACCAAAGAATCTGCATAAAAAGGTGTATCACCTGAAAAAGCAGCAACACAAAAATTAAAAAACAGATATAAAGTATTCTAGATTTGATTTAAAATATTTGAACTACATATGCAACAATGTAAGCAACTAAGTGAACAAAGGACAAGGATAAATGTTTGAGAACTGTGCCAGAATATTTCCAAAATATATTCTGTAAATACCACTATCAGTACAACACAGCTTATGTAAGAAGACTAATAAATTAAACAGTTAAAAACAAGAATGATTATAACACAGAGTCTAGTTAAGTAGTACAGTCAATTCTGATTATCCTACTACTCACCTACAAGCATCTCATACAAAAAGACTCCAACTGACCACCAGTCACATTCTCGCCCATAGTAACCATCACCACCCTGGGACTTCAATACTTCAGGAGAGATATAGTCTGGTGTTCCCACAGCCGTATCACATCGTACCATACCTTCCTACAAAGAGGAGGAAAACAGCCAGGCCCAAATATAAGACCCAAAATTGCAAGCTATTTCCAAGAGTTTATGCAGCCTAAGCAACATCAACAGATCAACAGCTCTTGTCAACAAATGTTATTTTTTTAATTGGTATTTTACCCTTCTTAAATTCTAAGATACTAAATTCAGGAAAAACGCACCAGGTTTGTTAAACACAGTGAAAGTTACTTTAAAAGCCTCAGTTAATATCCAAGAAGTCATCAGAATTGCATCTAGGCCCTGTAAACAGTGTGTAACTCCTGCTCATGCCAGTATAAATGTGTCATATACTGACAGGATGTACCAGGAGCAGGGGAAGCTCCTCTGTTAGCGTAAACAGCGCAAAATCAGGGATTTTGCTGACAGGATCAGATAAATTGAAAGCTTTTCACTTCTGACCTAATATATTTAATACCAGGAAGACTAAATGTAGACAGGGCCTTGAAATTCTAAGTAGACAGACTTCAAAAGAGGTAACAGGTGAGAAGAACGTTTGACATTCCTCACACCCTGTCAGAACAGAGATCAGTCACACTGGAACTGGCATCTAGAATGCTGCAGTTGCAACCATGTGCCCTGTTCCAGTGCTATTCAGGCCCTTCTCAGATAATCCTATGCCATGGATCCACAGAAATGGATCCAAAGAAAGACTTGCATAGAAATACATAACTAAGTAAATTAAACAAATATAAATCCAGTGTTGTGCATGCAGCAAATCCAGAATGCACCTAAATTAAGCTCCTATGCTGAGTAGTTTCTCCCCACAGTATAACATTACTCTTTCAAAAGACCAGAGGAATCCAAGACTAGGCTCAAGACTACTCAGCTACTTTTGTTTAGAACAGCACAAAACAGTGTTGTTGATGCAAGTTTATTCTGTAATGCCAATATATAGCAAAGTTTTGTAATATTTTTTCTCTTTTTTGGCACTCACAGCTTAAATGCCAGGATAATGTTTTTCTACATTTCAAAATTCCTCATTGTTAAGAACAGTCAGTTAAGGATAAATCTGTATTAAGTCAAAATAAAGCCAAATTTTGTCTCAGCCATTCCACTGAAGTGGACTGCTTGTGACTTGAGGCAATTCCTTAAATTTGTACACATAACCTGCACTTGGTTTTCATTGGTGCCTTTTATTTGTGGCTAAGCAGCGAAATACAGTGATTTATTCAAAGGTCCTGGAATATGTTTAAAATGCAATGTACCTATTACACAGACCCTGGTAAGTACCACGTATTTCAGACTGTTTTGTGCATGTGGATGTGCAGACTGACACAAACCAATCATAGTTTTGTGTAGGGAATAACAGTGCTTCACAGTAGGTGATATAATGTTGCAAAGTATTTTTTGTGACCTCGGGATATGTTTTAATAAAATAAGTAATTCTACGACATTCTTCAACCCGTTTCTTGCGCATTTGCCCTTTTGCTACATCTGTATATGGCTAACAAGTACAAATGGAATTCAGCAACTTGTACATCAGTTTTCATTATTTACTATTGATACATTACGTAAAGATAATCCCACTTCTTTGCATTAACTTTTGAAAGCCAAAGACTTAGAGAAATAATCCAGAGGACACAGAGACAATCAAAGGCTTGACTTCATTAAGTTTCTCTAGGAAACTGTATAGAAGTTGATACTGTCCATACTTCAAGAACCATTTCCACATTGAATATGTCATTGAATAGGATGCGTAAAGAATAGAAATGGGAGCAAAGTGGAACTTTCAACTGCTCTCACCTAGCTAAAAAGTTCTTGAGTATATTTTCTTTTCACTTTTAAGCGTGTTTTCCTTCCACAAACAGAAAAGCAAAATTAAAAATATGCTTACCTTGTTCATCTTCATACAAGTACCAAAATCTGCTAATTTTAAATGACCAGCTTTATCTAGCAGCATATTATCAGGCTTCACATCTCTGAAAGGAGAAAAATATTTTTTAGAAGTAAATAAATCAATTTAACTTACAAAACCAATGAAATCAACTATTTTCCAGATGCAAAATTGCAAGTAAAAACAACACGAAAACACCACTATTTCCTCCATTTTCTTCTGCTTTCTGTAAGTATCACGTCCAACACACAGACTGCTGAGCAACAACATTAAAAAAATTGTAATGGATGTGGGAATACAATCTTAAGTCACCAAATTTAACAAATTAATCTTGAACCTCAAGTTCCTAAAAAACACTCACTGGTTGAAGTACCTCTCCACTAAGATTCAGCTACAGAAAAAAAAAATCCATTCTAGTACTGAGTTAACTATCTCAGACAGACACTGAAAACATATTTTCTTCATTTTCAGAATTATATTAACGTCAACAAATATTTTACCAAGACTCAAAAGGAGTATTGCCTTATGCCCTTTTTTACAAAGTATTTCTGTTACAGAAAAGAAGTTTTCATGAAGTAACTAGTAAAGTTTAGCTCATCTAATGTTATTAAATATACTGAAGCAGAATAGTAGGAAACAATTATCAAGAAAGCATATTTCTGGAACCTCAAAGGAGAACTCTGGCCACAACTGTGAAGTGCAGTGGAAACTTATCAGTATACTCACAGAATAATTTTGGTTGATAAGCATTCTTGTAAGACCCCTAGTTCAACTGCCTGATCAAAGTAGAGCTAACAAAGTTAGATTCAACTTCAAAGTCATATTAGGTTCCTCAGGGTCAATTCCAGACAAGTTTTGATTTTTTTTCCAAGGATGGAGATCTCAGCATCTCTAGGACTCTCTTCCACTGTTTGACTGCCCTCATAGTGAAAAAATATTTCTTAATGAACAGCTAGATAATTCCCTTGCTGCAACTTGTGTCATTCATTGCCTTTCATCTTTTTGGTGTGCAACTTTAAGCCTAGTTTCACCTTTCCTTCAAAGTCCTGCCAGGCAGTTGATGCTTCCCATCTCACCTGGACACTGTTAAGGTTGTAAATGAAAACATAGTACTGATCTCAGTGTCAACCCTCTGAGGAATCACAGCTAGCTGACTGTTGGCTGGGCACTGTCCTGTGGAGCACAACCCTTTGTGCTACCATTCAAACTTTATCCTTCCAATCTGGCTACATCAAAAACCTTGCTAAAGTCAAGACAAACAACACACACTGCCCTCCCCTCATTACTGGAGCCCATCATCTCATCACAGTAGGCAACTGGGCTGGTAAGGGCATGCTTTACTCTTGGTAAATCCATGCAGGCTGTTTTGAATCACCTTCCCATCCATGTGTTTGGAAATGTTTTCCTGAGAATTTACTCCATAATATTCCTGAAGACTGCCCTTAGGCTGATCAGCCTGCAGTTCCCCTAATCCTCCCCTCCTTGCCCTTCCTGGGGCAAGATGGATGTGCCATTTGCTTCTTCCCAGCCATCAGGAATCTCCCAATTGCCACCACCTTTCAAAGGTGACAGAATAGTATCGTAAGGATATTGGCCAGCTCCCTCACAACCCCAGGAGATTCCACCCAGTGCCTTGGACATGTGTATGTCCAGTTTGCATAACTGAGATTCAGCTTGATCTTTCCCTGCCACAGTAATGCTTCACTCTCCCATGCTCTGCCCCCAGGCACAGAGACCTGAGGGACCTGAAAACAGACCTTAATGAAGGCTGAAGCAAAGGCAGCAGCCTCAGCCATTTCCATGTCCTTTGTCAATAGGTCCCTGATCCATTAAGCAGTGAGCCCACATTTTCAGTTTCCTTTCATTCCTCAGATTTGAACAGACTAACTACAGTGCAAAACAAATTCCAAAAAATCTGCTGGTGTTTTTTCAGAAAAAAAACTCGTTGTGCTGCTGGCAACTTCTAACGCCTGCTTTCTAAATAAACACATACAAATGGCTCGTTCAGCCAGATAATTTATCCGTTAGATGTAGCATAGCTACATAATTAATGATGCTCTAGATCCTACTCAAGCAACGGATTAATAGTTTGCTTTGCCATGCTTTTGCTTTTTTTGCAAAAGCTGATGTGTTGACACTGGTCTGCCCGATTGCAAATTGAGAATTTACATACTATGTCTTCTTCAAACTCTTTCTGTATTTTCTGTTTAAAATATTATTCTTCTGGTCCTAGTACAACTAAAAGCTAACAACAGATAAAAGCTCAAATATTTCACTTTAGGGCAAGTACATTATATGAAACTAAGTCAAGTGACTTTGCTCTGCACCTCAATTTCCCACCTTGCCACTTACAAGAAAACATGCAGCTGGGAGATTTCCCTCACATTGTTCACAGATTATTGTTTAATGAGTCACTGAGGCTTTAAACGTGGGGCAGAGAATTAATAATTCTCAACAGTGGCTACTACTGCTATCAATTTCATGTTCATACCACTTTAGTTTCTGTATCTCTTGGTAAAGTGGGACAATTTTATTACTCCCAAAACTGAGGAATATCAGCCTGCTACAAACCTTTCCTTTGACTGTATCACCTCAGACTTGTAGTTTCTGACAGCAAGAACCTTTGAAGCTGAAGATGAAATAATTATAAAATAATAATGAAGTAGTAACGTCATAAATTTTAAAACTGCCTAAACAATTACTGAAGTTTTATTCCTGGTGATACCAGAATGACAACAGTATGTAACAACACTTTTTTTTTCTTTCTCACCTGTGTATGAAACCCATTGAGTGAATTGCATCTAATGCAAGTACAACTTCAGCAGTATAAAATCTTGCCCATTTCTCAGGAACATCGTAGTTGCTCATTAAATTCACAAGGTCCCCACCAGGCATGTATTCCATCACCATGTAAAGGTAACGGTCATCTTGGAATGCATAAAATAACTGTAAAAAGCAAATAAACAAAAAACAAGTCACTGAATGTTCCCTTTATCTTTACTCTTTTGCTCGATGGAAATCAAAGGAATTTCAGTGCAAATTACAGAGTAACAGAATTGCTACAACTACTGTAGCAACTCTGCATCACCCAACAGACCTCCTAAAAAGGAATTAATCTCTAGAATAAATTTCAGCCAGACCTTCTGTCCCTTAATGTTACAATGGAAGGAGTAGAGTCTTGGTTACAAATCAAGATCAGCGAATTTGATGCAATAAACTGAGATCATTACAAAGAATGCTCATTGCAGAAGAGGACAAAATGCTTCCTCTTATTCACCAGAGCAGGTGTAATTTGCAGTCAAATATACACACAAATTAGAATATATAGAAGCTGTGGTCTTAAGCATACCTTTCTGGTATGCTGGATGCCTCAGAGAATTACAGGCTCATTGATAGATACCTGGCAAAGAGCTTTAATAATAAACAGAAAAGCTATTCTTATAAATGTTATGACAAAATACAGTTCTGAAGCAAGAGTAATATCTGCTATTTGTTGTGTAGAGCATTCCTAATGTTAATAATGTATTTCCCTAACAGACCAATACAACCAAAAAGGGACTTTAAAAGGCTGAAACTGAAAACACGTAATTCCAAGTCATGCAGTGTTGTAACAAAACAGTTCTGTAATGATAATGTTTTAAAAAGACTGTTACTGTACCTGAACAACCCAGGGACTATTAGCAAAAGCCATAATATCCCTTTCTTCCCAGAAGAATGCAGAATCTGATCTTTTTATCATCTCAAATTTGCTCAGAAGTTTCATGGCATATACTCTCCTTGAAGATTTATGCCTTACCTATGAAGAAAAATGTGACATACAGAACACATTAGTTTGCCACATTAATGTATGAAGAACACCACTGAATATATTAATTTTCCTGCTTCACTATTCAACAAGCTTTATATAAGTCTTCACATTTTTATGAAGAATTATATAATGTAGGTCTACAGAATAATTACATTCCATTATCTGACAACATATGCATTGCTTTTAAACTACTTGTTAGTACTATTCAACATGGAAGTCCATAGGCGTAAGTAACAGTCACTTTGCAATTTGTAGGTATGTGTCTTTTAAAGGACAAATAAACCTGTTAAACGCTAGAAAGTTAAAACCGCAAGCATTTTCCAGAGTTCATTAGCAGACATGTATACTTGCTGCCATACTTTCAGTTTCTCCCAGCAGTTCTCAATTTAATAAAGCAGGATGAACACGCCTGGTTGCTAATCTATCACAAACAACACACATCTCTCATCCATAAGAACGATGTCCACAAAAATCTGACGTAGTCCCTGGACCGACAGAAACTTTTCTAGTCCTGAAGATTGGTTCAAGTGTCCATGTATGCAGTGGCAAAGGCCTGTTTTCCCAATTATGAGGAATACATATTACATTTTATTTTAATAGAAAAGCATGACTGCAATGCAAAACAAGTATTTGTGCACTCAGGGTACTGAAATGTGGCATTCTTAAAAGCATTTCCACAGGATAAAAAGAAATAACATTTCATTGAGCTAAAGGCTTCAATGTTGTAAGGCTGCATCTATGAACACTGTATTCAGAAACAGACACCTGAGCAAACACTACAGAATACATTCAAATGTACAAATAGAAACATAACTTACCAACTGAACCTCCCCAAATGCCCCTCTACCGATCACCTTCACCACTTCATAATCTTCAGCTTTCATGCGCAAATCTCTCATTTTATTTACCGTGTCTTTATCTACATAAAAGAAAAATCACATTTAATATATAATCAATTTAATTAAACCCATTCATCTCATTTCATTTTTTCATAGTTATTAGATGTGCTGCTCAAAGAGGGGACTCCCTTTCAAGCCCACCTTACTATTGGAAACCTCTCTGCAGAATGCATGACCCAAAACCTGATATAAACTTAATGCAATGTCTCTATTGTACAATCAAATTACTGGATATCTTAATTTGGGTATTTCTTTAAAAATAATTACCTGCAAAAAAAAAAGCTATGCAAAAATTTCATGTCCAGCATGATCTTGCTTGTAAGCTGATCAGTAAAAATATTATTTCTGGATAAATATGTAACACATCTGAGAAAATATCATAGAGTACACATACAAGACACCTAAGAAACTATTTTTTTTAAAAAATAAGCCTTCACTTTTTGTCACTTTTACTATTCATAATGCTCAAAAAAGTAGATTTTAATTTAAAACATGCAGTGGGAATCATTGCAATTATTTATATAAACCTGTCATTCTATAAACGACAATAATTTACAAACTCCCAGTGGGCAGATAGTCTAATTCCAAATTTGGTCAAAGATTAAAACAGTCTATTTTAATCCATATGGGTCAACACTGGCATGAGATTACATGGAAAAGCTTCATGCTTCAGTATTTCTAAAAGCAAGGAACATCTACTTAAACAGATATGCTTCTAAAACAATAAATTATACAATATTTTACTTTCAAAAATAATATTCAAGGCCTAAAAACAAAGTCTAGAAAAAAGTAAGGACAGGGGAAGAGAAAGGAGGAGAAATATATTTTTTTAAGTTCATATTTTAAAAAAATGATGAGGCAGATGACAGAAAATTACCATTAGATTTCTACCTACACTGGTCATTATCTAAAACAAAAGCAACACATGTACAACTAAAATTCAGTAAGATTTTATTACTGCAACAGGAACAAATATAGCTTCATTGGATTAGATACTCTGTGGCATTACTGTCTAACGTAAAGCCATCCCTCTACAATGCAGTATACCACTAGCTGATTTCGATAGATGATATTAGAATTGTAAATTCTGACAAATTATTCCACACAACAATCAACTATTCATTAATTTTAAAAAATAATGCATTGCCTTACTTGCCCGAGCGAAAACTGACCCACAGTGAAGGATGAGTAAAACTGCATGGAACTAAAATGCAGCAATTCTCATGGCAATAATTTTCTAGTTTTTGGAAACCTACTGCCTACTCATCTCATAACAGGTGATCCACCACTTCTGAATGAAAAATCTTGAAATCGGTGCAAAAGAAAGCCAGGCACAATATGAACGCTTTAAATGGTTTTCAGTCACAAGCCTTGCTTATGGCCAAAACAGAATTTGGAAAAATACAACTGAAGAGCAATCTAAGCTAAGGATTTTTAAATCATGTAAACCAGACTTGCAAGCAGTTGCAAATTGCAATTTACTGCATGAGAGACATACTCACTGGGTAACTTCAGACAATATTTTACAGCAACAACACTGTTAGAAAATTAACCTCTGTATGCTAAAATCTGTTAAACCAGGTTTATCAGACTGTGACATATTTAAATAGTCAGCTCCTTACCCTCCCACTAACAGCAGAGGAGCCGGCCAGCTTACACGGTATGAACAGATGGGGTAGCTCCCATGGCAAAAGACCACGTTCTCCAACTTGGCCTGAAGTTTGATAATAAACTTAGATACTGTCTTGAAATAAACTGAGTCCCTGCAGCAAAGTAGGGCTCTCAACCATCTTGAATATTGATTTCTTTATTCTTTTAGTTCTATGTGGTACAAAATTAATAGGGTTCTACACCACTTGCAAAAAATAACCCTCACAAACTTAGGCAGTAGAAACAGATTTTGGAGGCTCCACAAATACATAGTGTAAACTGGGGAAAAATAAGATGGGCTAAGGACTGGCTCATAGTGCAATCAGTCTATAAAATAAAGGAAGCAAACTCTGATTTTATTTGCATTCTAGACATCTGTTTTAAAGCTCTAGAATAATGGTGCAAACTGTTTGGACAGCTAATACTGCAAAAAGATATTTTAATTAGTTTTCTATTAGAAATAAAATAAACATGAAAATGTTCCTTTTTTTTTTATAGAAGCTCAAGACAAAAACTAGGCTTAACAGTTCCCTCCAAGGCCACTACTCACATATCCACAGCTTGCTTTTTTATTTCAGCAAACACAGCAATATTAGTCTTCTAAAGGCAGTTTGAAGTGAAATACTACGGTCTGTTCTCCACCTTAATATTACTTCTCACACAGTATATAACTTATGCCTACAAGACATTCATTATCAGACTTAAGTTTTCTATTTGATCACTCAGCCCCAAATGCAGAAGTGTCTCTGAGACACACTAATGATTTCACTGTTCATAAAAATTACAAATTATCTGTTGCAATGGTATTTCCTCTGCCTAATACAACTTCTCTCTTCTCCAAGAGTTTCACCACACCTTCTCTGTAAATAACTGAGTATACAAATGTGCGTGTAACACAGTGTATGATAACAAATATAGTTTGAACTATGACAAGTTAAACAGAACATTTAAACCTAGGCCTTTCAGCAACCAGCTTACGCACAAATGAGCCATCAACTAAGTCTAGTGGACTCATATATTCCCACATATAGGGAATAATATAAAATAAAACCCACAAATTCACTATCATTCCTTACAGTTGCCCCAAGTACACTATTTGAGAACACCTCATAGACAGAATGAAAAACAAATTCCAATGAAGACAAAAATCATTTTAGTCAAATTACTTTATACTTGCCACAAAAGCTATTTATTACAACATTTAATTGAGATGCTTAAGCCTGTAAAAATCTAATAATGTTAGTTTAATTTCCAGGCTTGCCCATTCAGTCCACAGGCAGAAGCAAGTCTTGAATCAGCAAACGCCTCTGCCATGATTTCTAGAATTTCTAGAAAGGCTAGATTTCTAGCCTTTACAAAAGACTTAACTCTTAAATGCCTTTCTGGTTTGATTTCTTTGTTTGTTTTTAATATGAAAATTATGAAATCGACTTCTAGCAAAAAATAAACTTTATTAATCTAAAATCTTATTACAGAGTAAAATGTGCAGCAAATCTGCTAGTGGAAAAACAGAGTAAATAAAGGGAAAGAATTCTGCAGACACATCAGCTGCATGCACAAGTAAATACAGCAGCTATGCAGTAAAAGAATTTCATGGGATAAAGACAAGAGACCTTTTATTAAAAAAAAAAAAAAAAGCCTAAAAACCCCATGATCCAGCCTGCCAGTGAACAAATTTTTTGTATGATTTCTTCATACTGTATACATGTAATGTCATTTTACTGTTAATTGCTTATATTAGTATATGAAATTACAAACCAAGCTACAGAAATCCAGAGTGTTGCCAAGCAAAAAGATAACAGGCCTTTCTCTTAAAAGGCTTTGTGCCACTGAAAATAATTCCATTTACAGTGGCAATAAACTTGGACATTCAGTTGCTGGGAATTACATTTGTATAGGTAGCTGTCAGTTGTCACTTTGAAATACATAAATAATCAGACTTAAGACAACTTGCACCCAAAAATTTAATGCACCCCAAATCCCTAGTTGCCTTTCAAAATACTAAAACTACTTTTATTTTTTATTTTTTGCTGGTATTTACAGTCTTTTGTGATTTAGTAACTGAAACATTAAATACTTACACCTGTTTAAGAAGTTATCAATGTTTTTGTTTTTTCTTAAGGCAGGAAAATCCAAGTCATACACCAAAGCATCTAATCCATCCTAAAAAAAAAAGAAAAAGCAAAATTAAGTGTTTAGGAAAATAATTACACAGCCTGCTAACAGAAGAGACGAGATAAAAACAGTTATCCCTATGAATTTTTCACACAAAAGAAACCATTCACATTTATTTAATGATTCAGTTAGCAGCTACATGAAACAGCTGTTACTCCTCCACTTCCACTGGACTCTTCAAAACTTAATTTCCATTCATCCCAAAACAAATATAATTCTATGAATTAATAAGTACCTTAATTAGCTCCATGTTTACATGAAAAAAAATTCCAAATACAAAAAGAACAAATAGCATTTCTAATGAAGTTCATTAATGTCAAAAAGTCACAGCATATCACACAGTAGGCACTTGCACATTATCTGGCAACTGGTGAACAGCACAATGATGGTAAATTAATTCCAGAAGTCAACCTCCACTTTTTATTCATGGAATTCAGAGGGAATTTTCATGAACAAGATACTGGCTTTATACATTCTAGCTTAAATCTAGGAACGAACAGCCACAAGCCCATCTGGCATCACTACCACAGAACACATCCACATTAACAAAACCAAAACAAAACAAAAAACACCAAAAAAAAGGAAGGAACAGAAGAATACAGCAACAACAATGATGAAGATAAGTTTTAAGGTCTTCAGTGCCACAAACTTCCTGACTTTAAGTAAATTATACAACAGGTATACATGATTCTTCAGTGGATTGCACCTCCTCAGAAAAAAACTAAACCAGATATTTTGGTTGAAAACTAGATATGGTACCTACTAAAAAATCAATTATTCTAGGGAATTATATAATGAAGAATCAAATAGCATTAAGGAGTCTGCTTTCTTAACTAAGTAATGTTTAAATGACAACTGCAAAAATAGAGAGGAAGGTCATAAAATACAAATTGATGGATGATAAAGCATGCCAGGGAAGTACTGCTATTTATTTGTCTAATTCATACCTACATGTCTATGCTATCTGTTATTCATAGAATCATTACAGTTGGAAGGGACCTCCAGGGTCACCAAGTCCAACCTTTATCCCATCATATTCCTAACCATCAGACCATGGCCTCAAGTGCCTCATCAATCCGTTTTTTGAACACCCCCAGGGACGGTGACTCCACCACCTCCCTGGGCAGCCCATTCCAGTGCCCAACCACCCTCTCAGTAAAGAAATTCTTCCTAATCTCCAACCTAAACTTCCCCTGATGTAACTTGAGGCCATTTCCTCTCATCCTGTCATTAGCAATTTGGGAGAAGAGACCAACACCAGCTTCACTACAACCTCCTTTTAGGTAGTTGTAGAGGGCAATTATATTGACCTGTTGGGAACGAGATGTTGGACCAGACACACCTTTGATCTGATCAGTTCAAATCTGATTAGATCTAATTTGACTGTTTTCAGCTTTTATAAAACTATGCAATACACAATTGAAAGCTGATCGATCAGTCTTTGGCCGTGGCATCCAACAAGTAACTATGCCTGAAGAAAAGGTAGAGTTTAGGCTTTTCAAACACTTATTTTCCAGGAATACATATTAGAGAACACAGTTGATATAGATATAAAAATTAAGTCTTTGATACCTCACTTCAAATTCAAACCTATTTTTCTCCCTCAGTCTATAGAAGATTTTAAGCTATAAAGAAAAAAATCCAAATCATTTATAGGCTTGCAGTCCTCACTTTTGAAGTATGGAAAATAGAAATTAATTCAGATATGATGACAATAAGCAGTAAAATCATGCTAGAGTTTGAAAACAGGGGCAAGGAAATAAAACCACAAGGTTACTCAGAATTACTTTAAAGGCTGGATGTTATTAAATTTGTTAATTTCATAAAAACATTCCCATTTTAAGTTACCTCTCTATACAGTGGCTTAGTTTGAACTAAGAAACATTACGATAAAAATTATAAGAATCAAAGAAAAGCATCACAACATTTTCACAGCACTTTAAATGAAGTCAGCTTTTGCATCTGGAGTATATTATAGGATCATCTCTTTGGACTTACACTGATGATGAAAAAGGAAAGCAAATGGCAATGAAGAAACATTCAGTGGCTCAGTAATATAAATATGAGAGTAAGAGGCCAACAACGATCTGGACTCCAGACAGATAGAATCTTAGAATCACAGATTGGTTTGGGTTGGAAGGGGCCTTAAAGCTCATCCAGTCCCAACCCCCCTGCCATGGGCAGGGACACCTCCCACCACACCAGGTTGCCCCAAGCCCCATCCAACCTGGCCTTGAACACTGCCAGGGAGGGGACAGCCACAACCTCCCTGGGCAACCTGTGCCAGTATCTTACCAGATACAGAAATAAAGCTATGCAAGGTAAGTGCAACTTAGCAAGAAATACTTTGTAGCCTACTAAAAGACACCTTTTCCAAAGATACATAGCAAATATCCAGGAAATCTACTGAAAAAATGCAATTATTTGGTAAATTCAGCAGAGAAACCATGGTAATTGCTTGTACAGCAGTATGGAGTGCACTGGCAGCTCTGTACACTGAGCCCCATGCTGTGACAGCAGTAGCCAAAGAACACCCACGAGGCCATGAGGACACATCCGGGGGTTTTCAAAAGCAGATGAGTCATGGTGATGAATTGTCAAAGTTTGGGGTCCACTCTGCACTTCAGCCTTCAAATCTGTGGAGTCAATCAATTTGTGCAGGGTCGCATCTAACACAGAAAGCTTCTCCACACATAAGCGAAAGCACATCAAAATTCTCAAAATCCTGGTTTGCTCTGAGGCAGTGCAATTATCTGCTTCATTTCAAAGTTTGCTTCAAATGCCAAAATTCAGGCTTTTTCTTTAGAGCAGGGGAGATTTTAAACACTGAATAAAACAATATCAGAGTAACAGGCACATTTACAAATTTTTAACATCAATCTTGCTTTGTATCATACCTTTTCTTTGAAAATATTAACATATAAGCCTACAAAAAAAAAAAACAGAAAAAAGCCAGAAGTACAGAACAGGCCATGGTTTCATTGGTCTGTCAGGCATGTTGAGTATTTTGTGGTATTTTTTTTAAAAAAGCTCTAAAACAAATACAAAAAATAGCATACAAATTCACTTCTAACAGGCAAAAGCAAATTTCAATACTGTTTAATTCAGAATTCACCATGAAAACATTGTCTTTCAGATCTTAGATATGAACTCTTTCAAGTAAAACTTCAAAAAAATTCTGAAATACAGATTTGAGCTATTGATCCTGCATTCATTTCAAATCACACAAACAACATCTAAGCAAGTTGCACATCAAGAGTTGCTTATTGAAATAGGTTTTCAATAATCAGCTCCTCTTTGCTGCAGTATCCAGAGAAGACACTATCCTGGTTCAAAACTTTCATCAAAAAGAGTACAGGGGTGAGGTAGCGTCCCTATAATAATTAAAAGACTTGTAAATCCTTAACTCTCAAACCCATTAATTTCTTCAACTGAAGTATGTTTCTGAAGAAACAGTATGGTATTATTTTACTGGTGGACTGCAAATACAGGATTATGCTTAAGGTAACTTTAGAGAATTGTGAATAACAGAAGTGTTTGAGATACCTAGTGCATAACATGAAACATGGAATAGCCTTTTTATTTCACGTACATTATCTAACCCAGAACAACTGGTGAATGCTACAAGCTGCCCCAGTACAAAGCAAAACACAGAGGAATGGCTATTTTAAGTGGTATCGCTGGTTAACAGAGGAGCACACAAGCTCAACTGTGAGAAAGCAATGCCAGTTGAAAGTGCTGCAGGTCACAGAGATGGGAATATATTACAGAGTTTTATCAATAATGGTTAGAAGAAAAAGAGTAAAGGCCAAAGGAAAGGAGACACAATCGTTATTCTTGATGGCTGCAGAGATGACTCATCTCAGCTCTCATTGCCATCTTGCTCCGTCTTTCAATATGTCATCTTTTTTCCTAATACAGAAAGGAAGGCACATCTTTCCTTCAAGACCTATAGTAGCCATACCCTCCACCTCTTCAAGAAAAAGGATACTAAGACTTCAATATAATATGCAACCACACATCCAACAGTTTAATATGCCTTATTAAAATAAGAAGGCCTCATTTTTATGATGGCTTTTTCCCCATTTGGATGTGTTCAATGTGTTTTTAGTGTGCATCTTCTGTAAAGAGAGCACATGCCAACTTAGAAACACGTATAACAACCTAGAGGTATTTTCAGCTAACACCGAGTTCTACCTTTTTCTGTCGTTACAGTGCAATTTTCCTGTTTAGCTTTGAGGGTCTTCACAGACATTTTCCTTTTATGTTAATATTTAAATTAGATTACTAAAATAAATTTATTTATAAAAGCAAACATATGGCTTTCACTTACATCTTACATGGTAACAGTATTTCAGAAGCGGTTAGAAAAGAACACAGGAAAAAACTTTCTTTCCAACGTCCTCCACTCAGTTTCATGATCTGATATAGTCTTTTCTATATCACCTTAGTTTAATCAAATAGTTTCATATTCTATTTTAAATACCTCACTTTATCCTGAAATTAAGAGGAGGCATACTAGAGTAGGGCTACATTACAACGTGCAGAGAGTTCACAAGAGCACACAAAAAAGCAGTGTTTCCACACACTCTGTTGGTTTTGTTTCATTCATTACTACACCACACTTACAAGTTCCAAAGAATAAGATATACAGAGTAAAATCAAAGATCAGTCCGGACACACATACTGCCTTCAGAGATGACAACAAGGTGTCTAGGAAAGAGGATACGAGCAAGTCCAGCACAGGGCCGTACTGCTCTGGAGTATCTGAGAGCCAGGAATGGCACTGTCATAGCTAACAGCTCCAGCCAGAATTTTCTTCAGAGATTTTTTCTAAACATTTTCTGTACCCATTTCAGTCTCTTGCATTGACAGCATCATATAGGAATGAATTTCACTGCCTACAGGCTGTGTGACAGTGTACCTCATTTTGAACTTGGCATTCTTCAATCACAAAAAGAACAATGATTCTTTACTCATCTGAAGACACAGCTTTACACACTTCCATCAGTTCTCCCTTGGTCAGCTCTCTTCCCATTAACCTTGTATGAAAACTATTCCAAATCCCACCACCACCATGCTCCAGTGCTTTTTTATTTCTACTATATGCTTTTTGAACCAGGCGAGGGGGGCTGGGGGTGGGAAGGAGAACTTCACATAGTATTTAAGTTGTGAGCACACCATAAGCACACAATGCAATACAATGTCTCCTGTTCTATTCTTCATTAAATTTTAAGTTACTAACTGAAATATCTGGTTAATTTTTTTAGTCACTGAGTACTAAATCGACCCTTTCACAAAACTAGGCACTATAAATCAAAGCTAGTTCAACAACATAAATACATAAAGATGAGATGCTTTTCTCCCATGAACTCATTCAATATTCAGCAACGCTGAGTATCTACCACTTTTCATCACCCAGGCACCAACAAATACTAGTTTCTATTGTGATTTGCTATAGCTTTAAATTTTTACTGCTACTCTATCATCATTATTGAATCATTATTCACCATTTTAGATCACTTACGACTCTGAAATAGCACAGACCTGTTAGACTCCATTACTGATCTCTCTGTTTCGAATAAACTGATCACTAGCTCTCACTTCATTCACTCATCCCTCCACAAAACAATCCTAAGCAAAAGCAATTTAGTTCTGATTAAAAGCTGAAATGGAGCATCTCATAAAAAGCTTTTTGTTATCCTCATACTCAGCAATTGCTTAAGGAACTCCACTAGGTCTGCAAAGCATTATTTTCTTCCACAATACATGTGTTAGCTCTTCCCCATCATAGCACCTGTGGCTCACTTGTTCTGCTATTGGGCTGAGGGCTCCTGCATTATTCCCAAGTTGTTTTGTTTTTTTTCTTCAATAGAAAAAAATAATTAAAAAGCTATATATTTATCAACTTCCTTAGTATTGTTGTCAAAACAATTTCAAGCACTAATGTAGATAAACACTAAGGTTACACACACACACACCTTAACAAGATACAATCAAGTACGAAAAAGATGGATAAATATCAAGCAGCCCCAGCAATCTTTCTGTTCACGTCACTTTGCCCAAAAACCTTTTCTGGTACCACTTTAGCTTGAGATCCTCCAGCATGAACGCTGTAAAGAAGGATTCCAGTATGGAAACTCCTCTAAGCTTCTTTCTGAAGACATGTGCAGAAAGACTGCTGCAACAGCCTTTCCCTTTACTTCCCCTTCAGTTTTTCTAAAAATACAGAATGCAGTAACATAAAAGTTATCATTGACATACAGGTTAACTACACAATCTATTAGCAGTGAATTTCTCAAGCTCTTATGCTAACTTCTTTCAATAGATTCCTCCAAAATGTACCAGTTTCTTCAGTTTGACTTCTGCAGTCCCATATTAGATAGATTTTTTCCCACATTCTGGTTTATACCTATTTCCAAAGTTTTAATGTATCAAACTGTCAGTCATACAATGACTATACTGGACTGCCTTACTACATTCCTTAATCTCAAGATTCACTAAAATTACATAATGCTGGTTTTATTCAGGCACAGGAATTAATATTAATGCAATTTTACAGCCACTGTTAGGATATTTCAAGATATTCATGCTTCAGCAAACAACTTTAATTCAGCAAAATGTATTATCTCAGGATTCATAAGTGGTATCAGGTGAAAAAAATATAGTATATGATCTACATTATCAGGGTACAGTTACAGCATCCTTACATTTTTAATTTTTTACTTCATACACACTTCATTATGACATAGCATCATATAGTGGAACCATATGATAAATAAAAATACATTAAATTCAGTTGAAACTTTGCTATTGAGACACTTGTTTATTTTACTATTTATCTAGCATTCAAAGAACTAAAAAAAACCTTAATGGGTATTACCAGCATACAAAATTTGCATTCCTTGGACCAACTGGCAGCTACCCAAGTTTAAAGTCTTTGCTACTTTTCCTTTTTTGGAGAGACCAAAGTAAGTCTTAAGATCTACAACTCTAAGTATCCATATTTTAGTTCCTTATATTTTAGCCATTTTCCTAATTGTTTCTATAGTACTAAAGCTTCCCTCCACACTTCAAATCAACAAACCTGACTGATCTTGATTTTCATGTGTTCATCGTAATTTGTCACAATGCCCTGTCACACATAAGTGATCTCTGCAACCAAATAGGTTCTATCAGTATTGATAGTTAAGTGCTATAAGAAGCTATTGCTTTTTACCCTATTTCAAACATACAGGAAAAGTAATCTCTCAACTCAATCATTAAAAAAAAAATAATTAGAAGTTTCTTCAAATTGTTTGAATGATCAGATCTTTGCATTGTCAGAGGGACCTGGAGAGGGTGGCAAAACTGGCAGAGAAGAATCTCATTAAGTTCAACAAAAGGAAATGCCAAGTCCTGCACCTGGGAAGGAATAGCCCCAGACACCAGTACAGGCTGGGGAAGGGCTGACCAGCTGGAAAACAGCTCTGCCAAGAAGGTTCTGGTATACAACAAAGTGACTGTGAGCCAGGCAATGTGCCCTCACAGCAAAGGCAGTCAACAGCATCTTGGGCTGCATTAGACAGAGTATTGCCAGCAGGTCGAGGGAGGTGATCTTTCTCCTCTACTCACACTGCTGAGGCCACAGCTGCAGTGCTGTGTCCACTTCTGGGCTTTCCAATACAAGACAGACATGGGCATATGTGAACAAGTTCAGCAAAGGGCCATAAAGATGATTAAGGGACTGGAGCATCTCTCATACTGTGAGGCTGTGGGAGCTGGGGCTGTTCAGTCTGGGGAAGAGAAGGCTCAAGGGGGAAATCTTACTTGTCTGTATAAAATGGGAGGGAATGAAGAAAATGAAGCCAGATTCTTCTCAGCAGCGTCTACTGACAGGACAAGAGGCAATGGGCACAAATTAAAAACATGAGATTCCATGCAAACACAAGAAATCACTTATTTTAGTGTGAAGGTAGTCAAATACAGACCAGAGAGGTTGCAGAGTCTCCAGCTGTGAAGATATTCAAAACCTGACTGGACATGGTCCTGGACAACCTGTTCTAGCTTACTGTGCTTGAGTAAAGGTGTTGGACTAGATGTTCTTAAGAGGTCCTTTCCAATTTAAGGAGTTCCGTTTTGCCCACAAAACCAAGCTATGCTTTTGGTTTGCATAAAGGTAGTTCCTGCAATGAATTATTCTATAAAAGACATTCTTTAGCTCCCTACCAGTGGGGCAAGTGATTTAACAAGACAACCTCATTACAAGGCTTCGCATGATACAAGTTTCTCAGCCCTTCAAGTAAGTTCACAGCAGCCATTACTCCTTCGTGACAAACTTTTTCTGATGCTGCTGACTGAACCGTAAGAAAACCTTGGACTCGTCTTTGATACTTAATTTTTTTTTTAATTAAATGAGCAAGGGCAAGCTTACCTGAGAAACAAGTACTAAATAGATTCATACAATTTACTAGTTTCAGGCAAAAACACTGTTTGAAAACCAACTTTCAGGCCAATGCCAATGGCACTACGTTTATCTGTCTCTAATCAAGCACACATCCCTCTAC
Source organism: Aegotheles bennettii (assembly GCA_013398125.1). NCBI lineage: Eukaryota > Metazoa > Chordata > Aves > Caprimulgiformes > Aegothelidae > Aegotheles > Aegotheles bennettii. Next base: position 159,154 of record VZRW01007371.1, read on the forward strand.
CTAGTTTTAAGTTGGTCACATTCATTTATTTTGCTATCCTGAGAACAGAAAACTGCAATTTAGGACTTAATTTTTGAAGTGGACAAGTTAATGTAGACAGAGTTAAGACACTTCACTTAAGAATTTTCATTACATTGTTAGACTAAGCAAAGTACACAAACTGACACGTGAGCCTGAGCATAAGGCACTTGATTCATCACCCACTCTTGTTGCCAGCATGATATGACTCTACAGAGCTCATTACTTCTTAATACCTTGCAACACTCAAAGAGCTTTTGCAAATTTAGGTTAAATACATAGTCTTTCATAAAGAACATTTTTTTAACTCAGTAAAGAGTGAGGAGTTTAACTCAGTAAAGATTAAAACTCTCAATAAGGAGATCTTGAAACCTCAAGGCAGGATTATTGAAAGCAGTACGGATTATTGCTTTCATTTCAGCCTTTTTAAAGAGTTATTCCATGTGAAGTTGCAAACTTCACCCTCATCACTTTCTGTGTAGTAACATATATAAGTACATGTACTTCCATTCTGTTGAAACATCAACTGTTCAATATTTTTACTGACTAATTCCTATACACTCACTAAAAGACTCAGTAAATTATGAGCTAATACCTATATCTAAATATATATCAAGGCGCACACACATGTATGTATCAAAATACACACTACCACTAACACCAGAGCCCACAGACCTCTCCATATTAGCACTGAAGGAAGAAGCCTCAGGTGCAAGCCTACAGAGAGGTGAACACACAGGCAGTAATGCCATTTCACAGGCATGTAGCTTTTTTGGGTGTTGCTGGTTTTCCATTGCAGCAATTAATCTTAACACCTGAACCATCTCCTAAAGTAAGCTAAAATAAAATGCAGTGCAAATCTCTGAAATCAACTCATATACAGTAAGCACGCAAGAGTACTGTCAGTAACCAGTACACATAATTCAGAGAACCTACAAGCCTCAGGATTCTGCTAAAATTGAGAGCAAGTCATAGTTCCTTCACAGCAGAGCACCTCTCTATCCACTGACTAGATGCAGGAACCCTGGATTCATAGATTTGTTCTGAATTACACCTACTCAAGGCACTACTTTATGCCTAAAATTATGGAAAGCTCACGCTGTCTGAAGATGCATTCCAGACAATGTATTTCAGTGGGGTTTTTCTTCCCTTTCAAACTCAAACATCTAACACTATACTACAACACCTACTTCACTACACTAGGATGTTTTATTGTGGTTAATGGTCTTTACAGTCAAACTTCAATTTATTACATTAGTGTTTTTTTATTTCAGTTTAGCAACAGAATTAATACCATTTAATATTACATCTTTAAGAAAAACTATCAGATGAGAGAACAGTGCCTTCAAGGAAGATGAATATAAAGACCAACATATCACCAAAAGTGTATTTCAGTAAAATGAATATGCAGAATATGCAGAAATAGGTACAATAGATACTGTTTGAAAATAGCTCAGGGACATGTGTAACAGCAGCAAAAGCTGACTGTTATTAATCAAATGATATTATTTATTTTGCAGCAAGCAGAATCTCTGGATATTTTCAGCTTATTTTCCTTAAAAATATTCACTTGCATGGGTTGATATGCTGTGTGGGCAAGTTTTATGAACAACAAGGCTTCTATATCAAATGCAGCACATTCTGCCATCAACAGAATACCTTACACAAAAAGACTAAAACAGTTGTAAACTCTCTGGAGGCCTAGATAGATTCTTGATATTTCAGTGTGTAGAAAATAAGAAAATTGATGGAGTACTTTAGGTTTAAATGATTTATTAAACTATACTGTCTCCCACAAGAACCCCTAAGCACAGCTTCTTAAAACTGTCCTTTTCAATAAAACTGTATTAAATGTGTTGGATGCAAGTATAATTAAAGCATAGACATTTAAACAGTGCTAAAAGAAGGAGCACGGGTAGTTGAAGAACTGACTGATGTTTTATCACCATGGAAGCAGCATTCCACAGTGACTTCCGCAGTTGGCATTAGGAAGTGCCTCACAGGTCTAGAGTTCCAAGCTACCTTAACAACTGCAACTGGAGATGAGCAGCCAACCTGAGGTACAGCAGGGTAACACTATCCACAGAAAAGAGTGACCTCACACCCTCTTGAGCTCTCAAAGCTATCATATTCACCAAAAATACAAGGCAAGCCCTGTTCCTCCACCTAGAATGCAAAGTAACTACTTGAGAAAATAAAATTTAAATAAAGGCAGTCAAATCTCATTTGTACTCTACATCAGCAAAAGTCCCTTGAGGTCCCTACAGCTTTCCTGGTTATCCTGTGAGGACAGATACTTCCACAGGCAGCACATATACCGCTTCTGGTTTAGAAGTCCTAACTTTTTTATTTCAAACACACACACAACTACTGCTTTAGACCAACAGGAGCCAACACGAAAGACCACTCACTAGAAAGCAAAAGTAAGATGAATAAAAACTAACAGTAGGGATGCAAATACTGGTACATGACTTCCCTTCAATAAAATGGTAGAAGACAGACAGATCAGAAATGAAAGAATAAAGAGAAACTGTTCCAGTCCCTGCTCAAACCTCAGACTTCTTCAGGCAGCAGCCTGCAAGTAATCGGGTAAAGACTTCAATGAAAGGAAAGCAACTGCACAACTCAACTAAGAAATAGTGGTATTTAGCAAAGGAAACAGCCCCCTCCACATCTGCTGCTGGGGAAACTGCTGTCTGTCTTTCAGATTTTTTCCAGGCAAGCATCCATGAATCCAGACTTCAAGAAGTAAGCTTTACTCCATTGGACAAGATGGGAATTAGCAAGATATCAACATGTTCTTAAGAAGAAATGTAACGTGTTATTGCAAACAACAGAAGTGAATTTGCTCTTGTAAAAGCTGTTTAAAATGCAAAGCAACTTTAAATCTCTTAGCTTAACACATTATGGTAAAAGTAAAGTAAATTCTCCCATCAACAGCTTAAATTGCTGCCTCTAGCTGCCTCTCTATCCCTTCATCTGACAAGTCGTAACTCTGCTATGAAAAAAAATAAACCACCACACTACCAACAAAGTTTACAATCTAGTAAGACAGTGGAAAGGTAACTATTTTTTTGTAAAGCAACAATACCTCCTCAGCCATATAATACCATTTGTCATCTGGCCTAGACTATGTTTGCTGCAAACAAAACTGTTTGTTAACAATAGATATAAAAAATAAGCTATAAAACAATAAAAAGGCAAGTTCTATCTTTAGCCTGGACAACTCAGTCTCTGGAGATTATATTAGTTCAATAACTATGCTTTAGAAGAAACTCTCTAAAAAGCTGTATCAAAGGAAAAAGAACTTCTATTACTAGCAATACCATCTAGCCTTCACAGTGAACGGAGAGAGAGGCTAGACAAACTGAAAGACAAAAAAATACTTAATTTTTTAAACAGAGGGCAGACAATTAATTGAATAACTTTTCAAGAAAGAGTGAGAACATCATAATTTTTCCAGCAGTATGGAAATACTGCACAAAATCTCCCCTATCCTCCCACAAAAAGGGAAATTCTTCCCTAAAACCCTACAAGTCAAAACACTTTTTCAATTAGCAGTGAATAGCCATGACCGAACTCCAAGAATTAAAGTTATGAAAAAGTTATACTAAAAACACTTTGCAGAAACTGAAATAGTAATTTGTAAAGCTGTATGCCTTTCTTTAGTGTCAGATGTAATTCACAGTCCACAAAAAAAAACAAACCAAAACAAATCTATGGGAAGTTGAGCATAACTCAAGCAGATTATCAACTCTGAGAAGCTTCTCTGATTGTGCAATCTCCTGTCAGAGCTCTAGCTACATTTCTGCAATGAACATTCCATCACAAGCAATCACACGTCAAACAGATATTCGAAATATGCAACTAAACAAGAACTTAACACTACTTAAGAATTTGTGCATCATTATGCAGTTTCATAATGCAAACCCTAGCAGAATTCATGGACTTTTCCATGTATCGATTAGAAAAACCCCTGAACTTTCAATAAAACAGATTTAAGTATACATAAACCAAATGTTTTTCTATATTTATTTTTTTCCAAGATGAATACAGCCACATGAATGATTTTAAAGTAATGTGTGGGGTTTTTTTAAAAAAAAAAAAGGTAATAAAAATTCCATGATAATTATTTCAGATATAGACAAGTTAATTCTACCACCAAGTACTCAGATTCTTCAGAATTGACAGGATTTTGTTACTGACGGGAACAAAAGAGCAAGTTTCTCACACTTTTCAGGGATTTGCACTGCTAATATAAAATGAAGCACTTCTGCTAACAAATTGTTTCCAGATTCCAATGCATTAAATTTACAAATTGATCTACAACAACATGCTTTTACCCACTACCTTTAAGTAATTTTTAAAAAAGGTGTGATAGAGACATGTTCTCTTTTTCAAAATCCACCTGAAGAAAGATAGATAACATGTACAGACAATGCCACTAGTAACATTTTATCATTAATATTGGATGTTTAAGTGTATTTTCAAGCTACTAGTAGTGACTACTTTCTGGTCAGGAAATACTTTCAACAGTATTGAAAACCAATCTCTTCTAAGCATTCTTTTTACCCTTTCTGACACTACAGTGCAGTCACAACTAAAATCTTAAATGCTTTGAACTGCATGTAAAAAAACAGGTGTAACTACAAAATCAAAAAACCTACATGAAAACATGGTTCCACATTCAAGTACTGAACTGACAGAACAGAACCAAAGCTGTCCATGGAAACTTCAGATGGTCTTTTTAATTTTGAAAGAGCCCAGAGATGTTGTGATTTACTAGGTTTGCAAGGTTGTTTAAGGACATGCAATTAGGTTTTCCTATGTTCCTTTCAAGCCTTGAGACTCAAGCTTAAGGAAAACTAAAGCTATTGACTTTATATACCAAGAAACAAAGTATGTCCCAACATCTGCAATACACTTGCTCAAGCACAGGACACAGACAGCAGAACTTTGTAGAACAGTGGTATTCAACTTTTAAAACAGTATTTTCACCAAGATTATATACTGCTACTGTAGGGATGAAAAATACTAAAATGCTAAGAAATAGCTGAAAAAACTCTTCCACAAGTTTTTCAGGTACATTGATGTGAAAGAGTAAGCCAGCTCTTCCCTAACACTATTCTCCCCACATAATACTTCAGAACTTGGGAAAAACACTCCCCCACCCGAAGAGGATGCGGTAGATTGATGTGTACGTCCTCCAAAGGCACTATGTTCTTTTAGATTTAGAAGAGGGGAAAAAACAAATCTTAACACAAGAGGACAGAGTGCCAGGGCTGTCTGGACCATTGCCACTACCATGGAATCTTGTCAAAGTCTCTCCTGCCTGTCCTTACAAGGGAGCAAGACTGAGCTTGGGCTGATTAACTTAATCTCTACAGGAGATGAAGGCGAGCAATATTTTTGTCACACCATAAAAGCCTGCCATGAAACAAATCAGGACACACTAACATTAATTTTTCTGTTCCTTGGTCCCACAGACTATTCTGAGCAGTTGTCATTTAGTTTCTCATTAAACAGAGAGCAAAACTGATGAAAACATGTTTTCTAAAAAAGAAAACAAAACCTAATGAAAGGCTATGTTTGAATTGCATCCAACTTCTACATAATTTTTTTTCCCAGCAATTGTCTCAAGAAAGCATTTTTCCAGCATCCAATAAGGAAAAAAAACAAAACAAAACACACAAACACATAAAAAAGCACCACTTTCTTGGAAATCTACATGAACTAAGGGACATTGTGATTCCTAGCAAGTGGTTCAAAAGCCATGTCATCAGGTCAGGTAGCACCTTCTACTTCCAATTCCTACAAACTCTTATGTTTGTAGAATACCTAGTAAAGCAGGTTCCCAATTTCTAAATATTACAAAATATCAACAAATGGTATTCCAGAACATACCTGAAGAGCAGTAGTATCATCTCAAGAATTCCGAATTATACTTTTGTCAGACCTCCTGCACTTCACTTTCCAAAAGTCCCTGCTGGAGCACAGAGCTAATTTCTGAAGAACTACATAAATATATGCACGCAAACAGTCATTTCGGAAACAGATGCTTGTTACCAAGCATGGTCATTTTATAACTGAACATACTTACCTAGCCCCAGAAACATAGGAGGCTATCGAGAAAACAGTTACATCTTTTGTGATGTTCAAACAAAACGCACTAGCATTGAAGTAAACTCAGTTATTAAAAGGAAACTGACTGAATTACAGATAAGCAATTTGATTAAGAAAAAAAACCAACTGCTTGGCATTAGGCCAACAAGCAGGAAATGTGTGTGCATACACATTCTGTATGCATACATTCACACATCCCAAACAACCAACCCTTAAAAATAATAAAAGAAATCTGATCTATGACTTTCATTTTGAGTCACATTTTAAAAGCGGTTTGCTTGGCAAGAGAAATAAAAAAGACCAAAAACTGCAACAGAGAGACACACTCTTGCACACTTGAAAATTTACAAGTAGTTCATGATGCAGAGCTCTATACTTAAGACAAAGTCTTCACAGAAGACAAGCAATGCAGCATTTCATCTTACAGTTTCATCTAATATACACTCAAAAAACCCTTACTTGCTTCAGTCAAGATACCACATTGTGTGATTTGGAGAAAAAAAACCAAAAATGAAACAAAAAACTAACCGAATTCCTCTCCTTTTTGAATCACTGTAGATCAACTTTAAGATTGTGTCACACTCAAATTTTAAAGCTTGCTTTCTTGCTCCTTCCAATTTGAATTTAAGGGACAATCGTGTGAACTAGTCCTTTTTTAACATTTTTTTTCCCTTTCTCTATTTATCGAACTATGACATGACAAACCTCAACTCTCATGTGAAGAGAATCTCACGTCATTGAAAAATCTCTTGGTCCATTTACCCTCAGGAAGATTAGGTGACGTTTAGTCCAGTTCAACAGATCCATTTAAAATACAATTTTTATAACTGAGAATGCAGGTTGGAAAGATGACTTAGGATATAATTGATTATACCTCTTATTTGCACGTATTGTTGTAAGGAAATAAAACCACAGCAGAATATTAACATTAAGCAATATCAAACCTACGAACAGACAAGTTATTCCTTCTGAAAACCAGTAAGAAAGTTCATGGATGTTCAGAAGAACAAGAAAGTTCCAAAAAAGAGCTCAGTGAAGTAGTTCTGAAGACTCACATGCTGTTTCTGCATAAAAGTTAATCTTAAGAACTGAAACTTTTCTGAAGATCCTACAACTTGACTCACTCCAGTTTCAAACACCATTCAATATCATGAGCACGTTGAAAACATACTTTGATTTTTAATTACCAAAATGCCAATGCCATCAATAAGTATAGCAGAGCCAGCAGTAAGATCTTAAGAATGGCAAAGCCAGTAAGATATTATAGCTTACATTTCTTACTCTATACCCAGAATAAATTTGCTGCTTTCAACAAAGAGAGGCATACCTTTAAATGTTTTAAAAGATAAACGTGGCTTACATCTTCAGTTCTGTTAAGAGCCAACTACCAACACACTCTTCTAAACCAGTTGAAATACAAACAAAGTTGATTGTAAAAGGATGACTAAAAGAATCCTGATTTAACCTCTTTTCCTTGCCACACCACAGTAACAGTGCTTTAATTTGCCCATTTGGCACAGCAGATGTTGGAGTAGCTACTTTCTTCAAAAGTGAACGGAAGATGCCAATAGCCTTACATAACCACAACCGAGCAAAGACCAAAAGCAGCAGCTGGAATTTGATTTGCTTGTTCCACTGAGTTTTTTCCGATGCACTTCTACTTCACCTAATACATCTCTACTATTAATCATGATACCTTCCCCCCACACCCTCTCCGAAAAACCCGAAATATAGAAGAAAGGTAAATTTTAAGAGGCACATACCTAAGTACTACAGCTACTGCAAAGAGAGACCAGATGCTGTCGCAGCAGGACTATAGCATCACTCTTGACAGACACTGACCTGGGGACTGTTGCTGTAGATCACCCTAACATCTATCTGACTGTAAAAGTGAAATTCTACAATGAACCTCTGACTCTTCTAAGTTTTATTACAGAATAACAATCTGTTGAGAAAAAAAAAATATACTTGAAATTAGAGCACAGTCTGGGCGTTTGGGTTTTTTTTAGTTCTTAGGGCTAGAAAGACATCAGATTCAATCACCTAGTTCAGTTATCTTCTAAAAGCATATTGATATGCATACTTGAAGTCATGATTTTATAACCAAATAAACTGCATTATCTTCACCCAGTAAAACTTAACTGTTGCTTGGTTACAGCTGACTGTATATGGTAACTATCTTTCATAATTCCAGTTATCTGTATTACTGCCATACTCATGAAAGAGAATTACATCTCATTAACTGAAAACTTCATTCTATGCCAGTTCTTAATCTGGAAAGTTATATACTAATTAAGCAACTTCTCACCTGAAGCCATCATGAGACAAAACCTACTGAGTGTGCAGAAGTCCCTGATCTACTAGCTCCTGATTATTCTGTAAGTTTTTCTTAGCTTGATAGAGATCTTTTCCCAACCTAAATGGGTAACTTGAATCTGCTAGTTTAAATTTGGTAATATTTTTTTTCCTCCTTCCAGACTGAGTTCACCTTCACTTGAAAGCTATTAAATGCCACAAAGAGAAAAAAACAACTCTACAGGAGCTGCTTTTCCCATTGCTTTACTTAAAAAAAAAAAATCAGATACAATTGCCATTTACAGTATATTAGAATGAAGAATATTTAAGAAATTACCTAACAGCAGTTTATCTTTTTGTCCATCGAGAAACCAGATTTGTTGTGTATTCATTCTGTGGTTGAGTTTCTTCACTTCTTAACCCAATTAGATTTGAAGATTTTTCTCCTTAACCCTGTTTTCTGGGTTGTTTTTTTTTATTCTGACATTACAAGACAAATGACATGAACACTCTGCTGCTCAGTATAGATATCACATCCTCTATAATGTCACCCCAGAAAATGGGGCCTTGATAGCTCCAGCTGAGAGAGCAATTTGTACATAGAGTAAATGCAATTACTGTGTGCTAACCAGCACTGCTGCAAACAGATTGTTGCACTGATTTAAGAACATCACTGTTGCTTTGAAACCAAAGCTAGAAAAAGACAAAGGGAAAACCAACCAGTGAAACACTGTACAGGTATTTTCCCAAAAGCTTGAGAATCAAAGAACAGCCCGGGTTGGAAGGGACCTCAAAAGATCACCTGGTCCAATCTTTCACGGGAAACAGAGCCTCAATGAGATTACCTAGGACCCTGTCCAGTCGCATCTTGGAAACCTCCAACAATGGGGACTCTACCACATCCCCGGGGAGGTTGTTACAGTGATCAATTGTTCTCACTGTAAAATGTTTCTTTCTTACATAGCTATGAAACCTCTCCCAGTACAACTTGTACCCATTGCCCTCATCTTATCCATGTGGCTTCTTATGAAAAGATAGCATCAATCCTCTTTACAGTTGCCCTTCAAGTACTAGAATACTGTGATGAGGTTCCCCCAGAGCCTTCTCTTCTCCAAGGACAAAGGACCTAACGCCTTCAGTCTTTCCTCATCAGTCTTTCATCATTCAGTCTTTCCTTTCCTTTCTCCAGCCCTTCAATCATCTTTATGACCCTCCTTTGGACCCTCTCAAGCCTGTCCGTGTCTTTCTTGAATTGTGGGGACCAGAATTGGACACCGCACCCCAGCTGCAGCCTGACCAGCACTGAGTGGGATAATCACACCTCTATCTCTGCTAGTACAGTCCCTGGGCGGTGCAGCCCAGGATCCAATTTGCCTCTGTAGCTGCAGTGGTGCTCTGATGACTTATGTTCAGCTTGTTGTCCAGCAGGACCCACAGGTGCCTCTCAGCAAGGCTGCTCACCAGCCACACAGATCCAAGCCTGTTCTGGGCTCTTTCATTACGCTGTCCCAGCTGTGAGGGACAACACTTAGCACTTGTCTTCATTAATTTTATTTTTAGCAGTGGGTTTTTCATAGAACCATGGAATGGTTTGGGTTGGAAGGGACCATAAAGATCATCCAGTTCTAACCCCCCTGCCATGGGCAGGGACACCTCCCACTAGATCAGGTTGCTCAAAGCCCCATCCAACCTGGCCTTCAACACTTCCAGGGAGGGGGCAGCCACAGCTTCTCTGGGCAGTCTGTGCTAGGGTCTCGCCACCACCACTGGAAAGAACTTGCTAATATCCAATCTAAATCTACCTTCCTTTAGTTTGAACCCTTTTCCCCTTGTCCTATCACTACACGTCCCCATAAAAAGTCCCTCTCCAGCTTTCTTGTAGGCCCCTTCAGACACTGGAAGGCTACTTCATACTGTTCTTTCTTGCCTGCTGTTTCAGCTTGTCCAGGTCTCTCTGTAAGATGGCTCTCTCTTTTTATGTTTCCACCTCACCATCCAATTTAGTGTCATCAGGAAACTTGGTGAGGGTGCTTTCAATCCCTCATCTAGATAATTTATGAAGATATTGAACAGCATGAGACCCAGTATCCATCTCTGGAAGACCCCACTTGTGACAGGCTGCCAGCATAATTAAACACCATTGCCCAGCAAAAGATCTTTTTGAAACAGTGTATTTGATGTCTCCCCAAAATTAACTCTAATTCAACTACAGATTAGTAAACTTCTTGCGGATAATTCCAGGTGCAATTTTGTGGATGGTGTCATCACACAAGATTTAGAAATATTCTCATTTTAGTTCCTTCCAACAAGATCTACAGTAGGCAGTTGCAATTTCACAGTATTGAAAAAAGGCTCCTACTGATTATTCTGAAGCTTAGAGCACTTCAACTGAATTTACAGGGGTTTTTATTTTAAAGGAAAATGCATGTCAGGACTTCATATTTTTCATTATCTATAAATATACACGCACACATATACGTACCACAAATGTATTAAACATAGATCTTTTCTTTCTAGCCAACCCAATTATTAAATTACGATCTCAAATGAATAACACTTTCCACTGAAAAGCTCTCCTCAAAACATGTGAAGCACACCTTCAGAAGTGAAGTAAAAGGCAAGCAATAATTGCACATGAATTTGTTGAGGTAGAAAAACACTACCTACTCAATACATAAGGCTAACAAGAAAGAAAATAAAATTCATTAGTTCTCTGAAATAATTTATTGTAACCCTCAAACTACTTAGGTCAATGAAACATTTTAGTGATCTGTCCCCCATCCCCCTTCCCTTCACACTACTGGAAACCATGGCAAGCAGGAACAGTCTCCTGTTGCACTACTGAGCACTGGACACCATATTTTATAAATTTAACTGCAGTTTAAAATGCATACATCTTCATTTTAACAGCTCAAACAGTCAGGCATACTAACTTTTTCCATAAAAAGTATAAAATTTCATGAAGCTCTTAATTTGTCTCAAATTTTCCCCCGAGAAAATACAATAAATCCCTACCACACAGTCTATGCAAAGTTTGAGACCAATGAATGTTACGAACATTAAAGTTTCTGTGCCACCAAAAAGTTAATGCATTGTAAAAATTTACTTATTATATTGAAGCAAAGTTTAGGCTCATTTACTAATATACACTAATACACAGAGAAATTTTTTTTTAGACCTAAAAACAGTATCTTGCAGTCATAAGTGTACGTTCAGATAAAACAGCTTCCCCTACTTATCTGTGAGAACATCTGTAATTAAAGAAAATACAACTCTAGCTTAAAATACTTAAGAATCTGAAAGCAATAGCTTATATTAAAATAGCACAGTTTAACATCGCGTCTTCATTGGTATGTTATAGACAGATTCACACCTTCCTTCCAACTTAGTTTAAAAAGTCATCTTGTGGAGGTTTTTTTTGGTCATTGATATTTGCCACATGCATACTTGAAGCTTGACATCTGTTTTCCAAATACACCATAGTATTACCAGTGAAATTTCCCTGCCTCTTGTAAAGAGTACAAACAGTAGCTTGCCTCCGCACCATCAAACCCACAAACTGGGGGTGGGGGGAGGGGGGAAGTACTTCCTTATTTTAGATGCAGGAAATATAGATTCAAACAGTCTCAGAAAAAGCCTGAAGAAATCAGGAAGCCCTGACTTGAGTCACCATAGGCCAAACCATTCAAACCCAAAAATCATCTTTAATTTCTCTGCTCATTTTCCAAACCTTGTCTTTGTATTTACATCTTATGGACAGACAAGACTTCCTTCTACACAAAGAGCTTTTTGTTGTTGTTGTTCTTGTCCCCTACCACCACCCTGTAAGTGAAATCTGTTGTGTTCTGCAGTTAGGAATATTCAAAAGTACAAAAGGACAAGATCAGTCTGATATTTTACTGATGTTCCTTATTTGTTGATATTTCATTTACTAGGTAGGAGGAGAAAAGAGGATACACCAATTCTGATTTCAACTTCTCTGTCTTCTCAGGTGAGATTTGATTGGTACTCAAACAAGAGAAACGACCGACTTTCCACAATCTCGAAGTCAAATGGATAAACAGTTACTTTTTAAAACTCTTAAGAATGAAGCAGTTTCCGGTAACAATTTACTGCACAAATTTAAGAATTAATTTGAGATTAATTAATCTATTCTATTAATTAATGGACAAGATTAGCATTACTGACATTATTTCTTTTCTTATCTGCCCAACTGGACACTCCTCTTCCTATGAGAACTTGATTTGATTACTTCTTTACTTCTTCTACAGTACAAGTGAAACAGAAATTAAGTAATCTGAACAGTGAAGAACATGAGATCTTGAAAACAGACATCTCCATTCTGTACTAGAAAATTAAGTGATATCTGTGTCTTGCAGAGCTCAGGACACAGGTATCTTGTCCAACTTCAGCATAAGCTCTTCTGGTTAACACTGCTTCCGCGTCCTTCTAGATGAAGAAAGGAGGCTTAACTAAAAAAACAGCTTATCTCTATAGCTCTTCTATATAGAAATAGCTATTTCTATAGCACATTAGACTTGAAAATCATTTGTTTATTATGATGCAATTCCAAAGCAAGATCTACACGAGATTGTCTAATCTCAAGTATGAGCTCAAAGTTGCAAGTTACTTGTTAAAAGAAGATTGTCTTTTTCCATTGTTAAGAAAAAGGCTACGTCGATTCCAACTCCTCTAAAAAATATTTTGTGAAAACATAAGATTACTTCTGAAAGTATTTCTTCAAAAATTCATATCCATATTTAATTTTCACTTTTGCTAGCCCATCACTTCATAAGACAAAATTTTAAATAAAATGCAAAGACTTAACCGATAATTACTGTTGCAGAAGCAAACTGACCATTACATCAACTGTTCACGAACAGCTGAGTGTGCAAGTGATTTGATACAAGACCTTGTCTGCGTTACAACTCTACTCTTTAAATAAATAATCCAGAATAATCCTGAATATGGTCTTCCTAACAAGAGTCTTCACAGTTTGTTTCAGAACCACAGTGCAACTAAAGATTTTTGCAACCATCTGATTTTACAAGCCAAAGGCATCTCCAAACACTAAGGTCGTGCTACATCCAGAAACCATATGCATAAGTTTGTGGTATATCAGAAAGGCTGAAAATAGACAAGAGCATTTTAGTAAAAGACAAAGACAGCTTAAAAAAAAAACAACAAACAACCCAAAACACCCACACAACCCAAAAACCACCCAACAAAACTCACACATCAACAGTTCAGCTTTCACTCCACAGCCCTTAGTGGACCTTTTGTTATTTCTGTCACCATCTTTACTCTACTAGAGTTGGCAACAATAGCCCCTCTTTCAAAGGCCATGATGATTGTTGCCATACTAGCAGAGCAAAAACTTCCAAGTCCTAGTGAGTCTACTATTTGGCTGGCACCATTTTTGGCCTTATATTCCTGCAAAAAAAAAGAATATATAGTATGTAACAGCATATTTGAATGGTCCCAAGACCACCACAAACCTTATCACTGGTATGATGACAATTGTTTAATTGCCAGTGAACTTAGTAGCAACTGGAGTTTGAGGTGGGCAGCAGCTCACAGAACACATATTAGAGCAATAAACAAACTCCTAAGTTGATTGGCAGAAGAACCTTTCCTCGTTGCAAAGGGAGAGTAAATTCTCTCAGCTTAATACTGGCAGGATTCTTCGTGTGCCTACAATCAAAGCTACTTTCTAAGAAGAGGTTAGTATGAAATATATTGGTATGATAAGACTTCATAATAAAGAGAGGCTCATGAGGAAAATCTGTGATTCCACCTCTAACACTGACAGCAGTGCATAATATCAAGACAAAGTTGTGAAGCACCAGTATTACCTCTATATTCAGCTACAGCTTCATGTCCTGTCTGGTATTGTTGTGTGCAACCTGACATCTGTGAAAAGGCATGGGGCAAGCATAACCAGCACAAAGTCATTGTCCTACCTTCAGCCTTATTCCTCCCTGAAGGATCTTCCCCATCCACGCCTACTCCATGATCTCCTGGCTGGAGAGGCTTACTCCACTCCTAAGTAGTTTTAATATAGAGCCACTCCACACTTGTAGTCAAAGGTGCTCCTAGAACTCAGTGGTGGAATTAATGTGCTAGACTCCATCATACATACTCCAGGAAGGTTGTGCTTGTTGTAACAACACCTTACACTTCATCTTCTACCACAGGCAGTCTCTCCTTCCTCTTCACCTTTTTCCTTGGAACAGGAACCTGTTCCATTGATATCAAGAAATCTTACCGATTCCCATGACAATAAGAAAGTCCTGTCCAGTCTCCGTCACTACTTGTCAGAAGGAGAATGACGTTCACACACAGATTGAGAAAACATCACTCTCCCAAGTATCAGAATAATGAAAAACTGAACTGGCACTACTGGAGTGTAGATTGGATGTTAACTCTCTCCTTTTTTAATTCAAACAGAAAAATTCTACATCTAATCTGCTTCAACTGCAGTCACAAATGAAATTTAACGTGCTTACCAATTCACAGCAACTTTCCCCGCAGATACAAACCCTTTTGCTTAAAATCTCCAAATCTACAATTGCCTCCATGCAGAAAGTTCCTTTCGGTCTTCTGTGGCAGATACATTTTAGAAGAAAATTATCTGGGCTACAGAGGCTTACTGACCAAGTTAAGAAGGCCAAAACACTTGGGGAACTCTGCAAATGAATGCAAAATGAGTACTAATGACTTTTCTGTTTAGTTTTGGTGAATTTTATTCTCCACTACGGAGTATCTGAATACTATGCAGCTTTTAACAGTAAAAAGATGAAAGCGTAATGACTCAATATTTACAGAACTATTAGAATTCAAGGATTTCTTAGTTTTATTTTTTTAAGTGAATATTCTGACTCATGAAGATCTGTGGGAAAAAACAAGTGTGTTTCCAGGTCAGTTATAAGTTCCGTAGCCCAGACACACACAAGCTAGAAACATATTTAGGTAGCTCCAATTTACAGTCCAAAATAAAGCCTTAGTTTGTGCAGTGGTTTCTACAGAGGTTTCCAAGCATCAGGTCTTTGCATCATCTCAGACCATGCAACTGAAAAAAAACGAGAAAAAGCTTTCACATATTTCTCAACTCTATAAACAAAACAGAAAAATTATTGCACATAAGAAATTTAAGAAGGAAAGCTGACATAAAGAAATCAGCAGTTAGATTTAAATTAGCACCTATTACTAAAGAGATCTTAAGTACTGTCCCCATGACAGTCTGTATTGTATAAATATTGACAGGGAGTGGCAATCTTTCAGTTAGTTAAAGCCAATCCTTTACAAGATTTTGAGTATCAGAATAGACTTTGACCTGTGCTCCAGTTAGACGTTGGTACTGATCCTGCGCTGGTTCTCCCCTAGCAACGTGGGGTGCTAACTGAACCAAGCAACTGCTGCTTGCCTAGACAGTCTCTAGACTGCTGCCACCGAAGATGCGCCACAGCACATCGTGTTCTGCTGATGTTGCCTGAATATTCATCAATACCAAAAAAGCCCAAGAAGAAACCAAACTAGAGTTTACACCACAGGAGATCAAATCTTCTCAGCAGTACAAAACAGTAAGGACAACAAGACCTCCAAACCACTTGTCTTCTTCACAAAGATCAAGTTTCAGCTCTTGTTCAACCACTGTTACTTCAGATGTTATTTCAGCAGACTACTGAGAAAGCTGAAAGAAGGTATTATTTGCATTTGTTTTAAATGAGCTATAACTGGGTGTTGTCTGCATAGCATTTACAGTTTTACCAATATTGTCTCATCATAATTCTGGCTTTATTGCTGCTTGAATGACTGGACAAATCAAGGCAGAGACAGAATAGTTTTCAACCATTCTCTAATATTGTTCTCAAAGAAGGAAGTTTGGTGTTTCAGTGTCTTCATTTGGAACTGCAATTTCTTGATGACAAAGGAGTTTCGATAGATAGCATCAAGCAACATCAACCAAAAAAAAAAAATAGAAGTTTTTAATTACATGTTTTGGGACCTCTCAAATTGAAGATAAACATCCTGTATAGAGACAAACATCTCCGTATTCTTTAGTAAGAGACCTAAAAAAGCTTCTTATTTTTATGTAGTACTGAAGTATGTTCTAGGGAATTCTGCTAACAGCAGCTGTGAGGCTACCAAGATCATCTGCTCACAGTGCTACTAAATATTTAAGTTCTCAATGAGTGGCTCCTGAAGCTATCACTGTCCTCCAAGATTTACAGACTAACAGGTTGATTTTCAATTTGTCCAACAAACAAATTCCAGGTGTTTCCCTCTTCCTTTCCACCACCCCCCAAAACACTCCACAGTTGCCAGGGAAAAAGGGCACAGTTTACAAATATTTTTCTTGCTAAGAGCATTTATAATCTGCTATACAGTTTTTAGAGGGTTTATTTCTCTTGTTGAAACATGTCTTAACATCAACTTTCTATTATCATTCTTGATTAAAACGTTTTCTAGGAAAAAATAAATAGTTATGTTCCTACAGCCTCTACTACTATGAGCAGAAGAACTGGTTAAATTAATTGTTATTCCTGTATAAAAACTACCATACACTGTGAATCAAACTCTAGTGTTTTGACAGCCCCACCATCTCTACTATTAACTCTCCAGAGGCTTACAAAATACTAAAAGGTCTTCTAAGAGGAGCAACCTGAAATGAGAATCCACCAATTTACTGCATTTCCAACGTCAACTTACAGTTGCATTTTATCTTCGATTAACATACCAAGTTACGTATTTTACCCTTAATTTCACATCAACCTATGTAATCTTGGTGACAAGCAGGCAATATTAACCTGCAATTATAAGCAGTTTTGAATATAAAGTTTGGTTATGGCAAGTCGAAGACACACATTTCTAGGTCAGCCAGAAGTCTTATTTTAAATCTAGAGAATCACAGCATACTTTGGATTGGAAGGGACCTTTAAAGATCATCTAGTTCCAATCTCCTTGGCCATGGGCAAGGACATCTGTCACTAGACCAGGCTGCTCAAAGCCCTGTTCAACCTGACCTTGAATACTTCTAGGATGGAGCCTCCACAGCCTCACTGGGCAACATCTTCCAGTAACTTACTACCCTCTTCTATCCAATCTAAATCGACCCTCTTTCAATTTAAAACCATTGACCCTCATCTTGTCACTTTAGCCCCTGGTAAAAAGTCTGTCTCCGTCAGAAGAGAGAGATACTCTGATATTCTCCCAGAATACCCCCAAGTCCTTCTCTGCAGGGCTGCTCTCAATCCATTCAACATCCAGTCTGTACTGACAATGGCAATTGCCCCAGCTGAAGCACAGGACCTTGCACTTGGATCTAGAGAACGGCAGAAAAGCTCCAAGGAGATTTTGTCAACCATGACATTTCCCCTTACTTTGAACTACCTCCAGAAAACTTACAGCATTCTGAAGTCGACACTGCCGATGTTCAAACTCTGCTAATGAAGCTCACGCATAGAAAAAGCAAACGAGTACACTTCTCAGATATAAAGTTTCTCTGTCATTTTATCACTCAGATTCTAAGAGCATAGTTGAAGTGGTTTCAGTGAAGGTGATTTTCTACAATTATTTTGACAGGTGAGAACTTCTGGAGTAAAGGTACTTTGGGTTACATTTTTTACTGTTTATTTAAATTTTTTTAAATTTATTTACCAAATCCCTAACCACAAGATCTTCAGAAGTGCTTTCTAACATGTTAAGCAGAGGGAAAAAAAAGGTCTAGGAACAATAGAAATTTAGAATTAAATCGTAAAGAGGATGAGATCTTCTCACCTTTTCCTACACAAGACAGATGAACGTGAAGTCATTTAGCTGAATATGAAACAGACAATAGACCTAGGAAAAACAGGTGAATCAAGCTCTGTACTTGTATATTTTTGGTGCAACAAAAATGGAAACCTCTTGAGACTAGATAAAACAAGTTTGTCATAGGCAGTGTTTACTGTTGTCAGTAAGTTTGAAGCCAAACTGCTGAATAAGTGAAACATCTGACATCTTTGAAGATTAAGACCGTCAAAAGTCTGAAGTTTTAAAAATCAACTGCTTAAGTAATTGACTAAGTACCCGAATAATCAAGTTACTCAAGTGTCTACACAAAACATGAAAAGACTCAAGCTATTATCAGAGCAGAGCACCCAAAAGTATTTTCATGAAAATTTATTAATTATTTACTAGTAATCAAAAGCAGCTTCAGGTCAAGATGTCCCCCATCCATTCACCTCTTACCTCCCTCCCCTCCAGAAAAAAACTGGAAAACCACAATCCCAGGGATTTAGTAAGAAACACAGAGAAATAAGAAATCTGTTTCTATTCCAAAATTGTTGTACAAGTAAGCTCACCGAATACTACTTTCCACTGCTTAGTATCATTAATGAGACACTAAGCTCAAGTTAATAGCTAGTTACTTACATTGCCTTTGGCTCTGCTTAGCCTATCTCTGGTATTCACCAGTATCTGATAATTGCACACCCTAGAGTGTGACTACCTATCCAATGCTGCCTTCTCAGTCTTTAGATCTTTTTGGGACTGTAGGACTCCTAGTAGCTGATATTCTGAGAAAAAGCACTACGTTATGCTGTGGCACGTGCTTTATGCAGAACTTAGGCTTTGGCCTCCTCATGGCTCATCAAAAATGACAGCCTAGCTGTGATTTCCCAGCCTAGGACTAAACCAAGTGCATGGAAGCGCAAAAGAAACAAATTTAGTTACAGACAGTTGCAACTTAGATTGTTTTCTTATTCTGTTTTTATTACAGTTGCATAAGAGGAAAAAAATAGACACCTCTCTCCTGCACCTCAGCTTTCTGAATTTCCTTCCTGCAGCACGTAAACTGAAGTTACACAGTCCTCGGTGTGTCTTTTCCGCCTGCTCTGTTGTCAGCACTCTTCTCCCACACCTTCCTGAAATGGTAACACGCCTTCCTTTGTATCAGCTCCCCCACCCCCACCTTCTTTCCTTAGTGTTCTCATACTACTTCTCCAACACATTCAAAATCTTCCTGGCATACAGGATCTAGCTTATGACACTTACAAAACCCAAAACGGTTACAGAACTGATTTGAAGGTTATTCCATGCCTGCCTTGTAGCCTACAGGGGCTACAAACTGATGAGGAAGAAGATTAAGACTGAAGTAAAGCTAGAGGATAAAACCATCCTAAGAGAAGCCAAGGGCATTGCTGAGACTCTTGTTCTCACAGCCAAAAAAATTTGTTTCTTGAATCCAAAGGGACTTCAACATTTCAAACCTACATGTATAGAATACCAGATGCTGAATTTAAAGTGTCTATGTAACAGTTACTCATATATTACACTCAGGTACACACAGTCAATACCTTGACTCAGGAAAAGTGAAAGTATTTATAAACAACATCAATTAACAACTTTAATCAAAGGAAAAAAGCTTTTTAGATTTAAAAGGTTTTATAAAAAGGGGGGGTGGTGTACGTAGTCTGATCATAAACATAAAATAATGTTTTTAAGTGCACCAGGCTGAGAGCCTGACAAGTCTCCCTCTTTAACTGGGGGCTGCAGGGAGGGGAATGGGGTGCCCACCTCAAAGATATTTTAAGTGCAGATCAATTACATCTAAACATTTCTTCCCTAAAAACACATCCACACAGATTACAATGGATTTGATACATAAATAGTACATTGGGCCAAGAATTACGCTTGTAGTGCGAATCATCACACTGAGAACTGGTGTAAAATACTTTCAGTCTTTAGAAACGGTTAGGACACTTAAACTCTATAGAAAAGAGCCCAAGAACCAGCTCAAGATGAGAGAGATGAGATGAAACAAAGTAAAAGTCCAGCCGGCAGAGAGACTGATACAGTGACCAAACACATACCAAGTTAATGTACTGGCTGATTTGTTCAGAAGAAGCACTTTTTCTTTAATTGGTATTAGTTTAGAAGAACAGTATCTGTAACTACTGCTGGCTAAAAAAACCCAACAAACCCACATAATTCTGATGACTATACTGTAAGAAGCTGCCTTTAAAAGAATACACAAACGTATGCTCAAAAATCTCAGAATATTTCTAAAAAAACATCACTCTAAAGGACATTCTTCAGACCTGAGATGCAAACACTTGTTCCAAAGTTTTACACAAGCATGACAGGAGGCATCCCAACAAGTTCACTCCCAAACTGACTACAGCTTAGCTCCAAACTGCAATTAAGATAACTGAAAAGGGACAAACCCTTTGACTGATTAAGAGGTGATGGAATACAGTTAAAGACACTATCGACTGCATGTTTGATCCCTGCAACCTCCTTACAATCGCAGTAGGAAGGTCCGCATAGTATGGCCAGCATTAAATAGCAAGTTGAGTCATGGTTAACATAAAACTCTGGACTCTTAATTGGATCTATACTTTTGACATCTATCCATAGAAGCTGGGTTTAAAAATGTTGGAGTTGACAGTAGTCTTGAGCCACCAAAATCGACACAGTACACCCTAAGCATCTGAGCTCTTCTCATTAGCTGTGGTTCTAAAATGACAGATGTGTAAACTAGATCAAAAGAAGCAAGTTAACTGGAAGATGCAGTGCTATTTTCCCTCGTGGCAGCAACATCCACAAGGCTTTGCTTTTATCCAGGGATGTAAGTTTGACCTGTCAACGCTTCTGAAGCTCACAAATCGGTAGCAAGCTAAACAGAGAGCAGTATCATGAACTTGTACAGAGCCTTTCATTAGATTCTTTTCACCTCTCCCCTGCCTTGTGCTCAAGCGAGCTTTCTGCTAAGAGCCATGCAGCAGGAGATGAAGAATGACTATTAAGAGTCATCTCCACCCCCACACCTCCCTTCCCTCGCAATCCCAAATGTCAGAGTTCATACTAGGAACAAATTCTATTTACTTGTTCTCCTCTCTGACAACAGAAAACCAGGAAAAAAAAACGCAGTAGAGACCTTTTATCACTTGCTACAAAGAAAAGAAACTCTCTACTTCAGCATAAAAGCAGAAATTACAATTCACTACTATTTAAGGGCATCTCCAGGCATACCCTAGCAGCCAGCTGCACCCCAAAAAAATTGGTTGGATTTGAGGTACTTTCTATAATCAGAACTAAAATATCATCCACCTCTGCCAAGCAACTACCAAATGATGTTGGTTTTGCATCAGGAAGTGTAATGGTTTGCTTTCTCATGATGCAATTGTACACACTGACAGCAGTGGGGACATCCACCAAACCATCAGGTGTGATTAAGCAGACCAACAATAAGCAAGCAGCGCTCTATCCCAGGCCTAGCACCGGTTTAAAACGCATCCACAGCTCTGCCACGACTGCTCGCCCACCTGTCAGGGCTCATTCATCTCAGATTCACGTGCCGTTAGTTAGCACCTGCAGGCGGCTACCCCTGACGGGCCGAAGGCACTGCTGCAGCGCTCAGACACCACGTAAGGGGCCCTCGCTCGTCCCCAGGAAGCTGCAGGAGATGGGACTGGTGTGTGGACGCTGTTCGCGGTGTCCCGCCCGCAGGCAGGGCCGGCACTCGCCAACGGGCCCTGCGCCGCGCCCGGTGACACCGGCGGGGAAGGACGGTGCCCGCGGCGGGAGGTGCCCAGCCCGGGGCGGGGCGG
>VZRW01007371.1:182765-209587 GCA_013398125.1 Aegotheles bennettii
CCTCTGCAGCCCGCTCCTTCCCCCGCGGGAAGCTGCGCGGGGGGGCCCCGCCGCGGGCCCGGCGCTGCAGCACACGGGCCTCGGCCGCTGCCGGCAGGGCACAGGTGCCTGCGGGGCTTACCCTGCTCGGGGGCCCTGGGAGCTGCTGGGGTCTCCGTCCTAGGACAGCTGGAGAAGCTGACCTCCAGAGGTCCCTGCCAGCGGCAGCCACTCTGCCGTCTGTGTGCCCGGGGAAGGAGAGGCCATCCCATCTTCCCCAACACCAGCAGTCCAGAGCGTGCCGCTTGGTGTCCTGGCAAGAGCCGTGCTCACGGTAGCACTCCTAACTTGGAAAGAGTAGGGAGATGCAGCATGGAATGTGTAACCTGTGCGGCCCGTCTTGGTGTTGCCAGTTTAAACCTTACTCCTGGAGTAAGCAGCATCCATTTCCTCAAACAGAGAAACTCCAGTAATGGTTTCAAATCATACCGGTCTGGGGCCGCTGTACTGGTTCAGCTCTTTGACTTCCACTGCAGTTCCAGAAATGGCAATGGTGTTTTTACAAAGATCACTAAAAATTAGGTAGAGAATGTCAGGTCATTGGTCCCTGGTCCCTGAACAGCTGCCAGCAGCAGACCTGAATCACTCGCACTAGGAGTCACTTTCAAAGTCACGGTTAAGAAACAAATTCCCTATAGCCAAGTGCTGGGGCATTTGTGCTGTTCGTCCATGGATATTTGCTGTTTGCTATCTGGCTTTATTTAGAGAAAAGACATTCTGCATTTCACTTTTTCGTGTCCGCAGCTGCCTGCATCTTTGTTTTTGTTTTTTAATGCTCAGTATGTATGGTTAAAGCAAAAATACATGCTACAACAACGCTACGCTCGTGTTTACTTTCACTCGTCTTGTGCTGGCTATTACCACAGCCCTTTGATTTGGAGGGCTTGGTCGCTCTTGGAAATGCAGATGTTCCATTTCAGCAACCACAGTCCAAAAAGAACGTCTCGGGTACTCCGCAAGCTACAGGGTGTAGGCTCGGGATCATTTCACATATGATGCAGCAAGTAATTCTTTAAATACAAAGAAAATGCTTATTACAGTCTTCATCTTAAACAAGATGAAAATAATCATTAGCGATACAGAGCCTAATTTGCAGTGCTCTTGGGCACCTGGCTTGGGCATTAAAACTTGTACAGGGATGATGTCAGGCCTCAGCAGGGTGACCTGAAGCACCCGGCTGTGAAGAATGCAAAATTCATGAGGCCTGTAATAGAGTAAGGAGGAGGAAGCCTGAATCTGCACCTCAGTGGGCAGGATCACACTGTGGTGACAAGAAGTCCTGAGCTGTGCTCCAGATGCTGCTTATGTGTTTTACCCAATGTCAGTAGGAAAACACGTAGGTAGTTTTGGGAACACAAAACTTCTTCCATCCTCTCCACGCCTCCCTGCAACAAAACTATGTGGGTCTTACTCTCACCTGCCCTTGGCATCTTTGCATTACTTTTTTTACAGCAGCCCAGCTTCACCACAGTAATTGGAGAGAAGCACCATCCCATTTGCTCTGCAGCTTGGAGAATTCACTGAGATACAAGAGCTGGGCGTCAGACAGGCCCAGACTCACGCGTTCCTCTGCTGGTGAATGGTCCTGCCACTAGTGCAGTACAGCAGAGTACCTCTCCCAGTGTCTGTGGCGAGGGAAGGTGCTGTGTTTATCTTCAGCTGTGTTCAAACTCGTGTTTCAAACACATCTGTTGGACCAGGCTTTTCTCATGACTGTCGTGGCGTAAAAGCTCGTCTGTCTGTCTCAAGCGGGACAGAATTTGTGTGGGAGGTACTTCGCCCAGCTGTCTAGGAAACTCTGAGCACTGCTTTGGAAATGTAAAAGTGAGGCTTTGGGCTACAAAGAGCAGAAAGGAAAATAAATTCTAATTTTAGAAGCGGGTATGGGTTAGGTGGCTGGTGTGATAGAGCGCTGGTGTTGTAACTTGAGAGTGTAAGGTAATAGCTTCTGACCCAGTGAATGCTCATTCGTGCTGGACTTGGTGCACGTTTTCCTGGACTTCACTCAGACTGTTTGTATCTGTGTGATTAGGAACTTGTGAATTTCTACCACTGGGCACTTAGAAATCATAGGAATTTCCATCCTATGTAACCAATCATAGTGCACTGAACACAGTATTTTAGTTTGTTTTTCCCTTCCTGATCACAAATAAACTAAAAATGGGTATTTTCTTCTTCATGCATTTGTTGTGTCACATGTTTTGGAATTGAGCTGGCTTTTGGTGAGTGAAATGGGAATGAGTCAGCATATGTATGACCTGATAACACTGATTGAGCTGATCAAGCATGCAAGCCTGAAAAATTATGTTTTCTCTCCAATTCTTTAAAGTGTTTCTATGTAAGCTTGTGTCCGTGCTTAGTATGTAAGTGAACTGATAATCCTTAATAAAACAGGAATCACATACCCGTTGACTTGTGTATTTCGTAAAATAATTTCATGTTCTTGCCTTTAGTGTGGTACAAATAGGACAAACTGACACTGACAAGAGCTGATTCCTTGGCAGAGATTGCAATTTCCTATTAAATACAGAAAAGCAGTAAACCGTAGAATTACTACATTGGCTTCCTCTACAACATTATACCACACTTAGAAAAAGTACATGTAATAGCATTTATCATGTAGATAGCATCCTTGTACATTAAAGTAATGAGACTGTGCATCATAAGATGTCTCAGTAGTGCCTGTTCCAGGAAATGAGCAAACAGCAAGAGCGGAAAGAGCTGTGGCAAGTATTAGCTGGGCCCTCTCGGAGCAGGTGCTGTTACCCCCACCCTCTTGTGAAAAAGCTAAGAAAAATTAAGTGAAAGAGCTTGTAACAAAGTAAAATGCCATCTAGATTTTTTGGGTCACTGAACGTGCATCTTCGAAAGGCATACACTCTCAGAATGAGAGCAGAGGCCAGGATGTGCAAGCTTCTGATGTAACTACTGACTTCAGAAGAGTTACCCAAGGCAGAAATGAGACTATCTCCTGTTCACCATATTAGGCCAAGTTAGTAATGCATGATCTACCTTCACATTCGAGTTCCTATTTAGTCAACATGAAACCTAAGCAGTTAAGTCACAATACATTAAGACTGTTCTTCATCCACTGCTCTCTCCTTGTTTGCCATACAAAGCTGGCTCAGGTTTGCCTCAGCTCTAGTCCTCCAGACACTTCATAGCGCAGGCCAGTATTGCTCAGAGCTCTGAGATGAAGGCTCTGGTCAACAAATCCAGTCCTTGGACAGATTGTTTTACCGTTGCTTAAGCTCCTCTGCAACAGAGAGGCTTTTGCAGGAACTCCCTACTTCAAGCAAGGAATGATGGCTGCTGATGCAGACATATCTGAACTGACTTTAGGTAATGATACAGTCACACCAACGTTGACCTTGGTGGGCTTGCACAATCTGAAAAAAAGGGGCTGCATTAGGTAGTGAGTGCTGGTGGCTGTAAATGGCTGATCTAAAAGCCACAGTCACACTGCTGCCTGACCTCCCTTGGGGGCTCAGCTACGCACTGAAAATCTCCCAGAATTACGGGCTGTAAGTTTCAGGTGCAAGGTGCTCCAAGTAGTGAACACA
Source organism: Aegotheles bennettii (assembly GCA_013398125.1). Lineage (NCBI taxonomy): Eukaryota > Metazoa > Chordata > Aves > Caprimulgiformes > Aegothelidae > Aegotheles > Aegotheles bennettii. Next base: position 186,368 of record VZRW01007371.1, read on the forward strand.
TTCGAGCACTCTGCCAGTAGGAGGGATAAAGCAAAGAAATGTGACAGGTATTAGTCATATCATTTAGTACACTGAGAAAAAGCATCTTGGTTCTTCCAGAATGAGGCAAAATGTAAGAACTAAAATAGCATAGAAATAGAATAAAATAGAAATTAGCTAGGCAATAAATAATTGCTGGCAAGAGCTAACAATATTATATCCAAATTTGGATATAATGGATCAAAAGAGAATTTGGTATTTGATATACTCAGCAAAAGTAGTGCCTTTCAAACACCTTTAGATGCTGAAACAGTGCAACATGTGTGTATATATATACACACACATACATATATAAATGTGTATGGTTTTCCTGCTTGTCACTAGCTTTATTAAAGATGTGAGGGTCCTGGCATATGACCTTGCATATTCCAGTGTATCCCAGCTTCTTGACAAAGGGCGGTTGCTGTTTCCTCTTACAGCGCAACACATTTTCAGGCACTGTAGTACTTATTTTTTTGCATTTAGCACTGGAACCCTGAGGAGAAGCCTCCTGCTGCCTGCTCGTGGTGAGGGATCAGTAAGAAATGGGGCATCCAGATCTTTGTTTCATTTTCTTGAACGAGCTAGAAATAGGCAAAAAAAAATAATCGCCTTTTGGAATTTCTGCAGTGGCCCGGTTTGATGGAGAGGGTCAGGTCTGAAAACAAACTGTTGCAAGGGAGGAAGTAAACTGGATGGGATTGTCTGCTCCAGTGTAAACACAGATGCGTTTGCTGCCAGCAGACAAGGGCATGGTTGTATAAACAGCACAGTGTAGACACTCCCAAAGTAACTTTTGCTGTATCTGGAAAGGAGGGGAGCTGTGAGCCCAGACATAGATAGCAATCCACAGGATAAATATCTGGTCACCATATGGCTCGGGCCAATATCAACCACGATTGCATACGCAGTGCAGGCTCCCTTTGCTTTTATGCTTCAAAAGTACAGAAAAAAAGCCTGTGACCAATGTATGGCAAAAGCTCACAAAGTGATTTGAAATCAAATCAAAACAAATTTCCACTGGAATGCTGAAAGCTTCATACCTCAGTAAGGACAATTTCCGTGGCAAATACTATTTTCCCACTGAAGCCACTTGGTGGGTACAGAAAACGTTGAGATGCCAGAAATTCTTCTTTTACCCTGGGAAAAAGCTTTTTATTTTCACTATCCCAGCACTTAAAAATGGCCCAAGTACTTCTTGCTTGAAGTCTTCAAAAACCCAAACAAACTCCACCCTAAGTCAAAGAAAAACCATGGAAAAATGTAGCCTGAAAAAATTATGTTAGGAGTATGTTAAAGCAGGAGCTAAAAATTAATTTCCTGATGGTATCACCTATCAATATAAAACATACATAATATATTATTTGTGTATTTTTATGTACGTTAACTTACAATGCAAGAGTGATTGCCATCATTGTAAACCTCTCTGCAGATTAAGCTATTATGAATCTGACTTTCTGCTCTGCTCTTAATCTGTTAGCTATGAGTCACCTACAAGTGCAAGAATTTTTCTTTCTATTTCTCCAGTTCTTAACCCTAAGCGTTCTCTTCCAGAACAATTTTCTCCCACCTCACCTCACTGCTACTTCCCCCACATACACTTATCATATTTCCTGTGGCTGGATTAATTTTGCAGTCCTTGCTCAAATAGTTGTGCTTCTGAAGACAAAAGTAAACTGGGCTGAGTTTAAAGGTAAACTGGCTTTGATTCTCCTGGCTTTGGTTTAATGTATATTGTCCTAAATGTCTATACTCCTGTAAATGCTTTGCTGAAGACTTTGTCAAATCCATAAAAAGCCATGTTTTTATCTTGGACCTGGGAAATATTTAACAGTTTCAGACTTTAAAAGATAATTAACTTCTAAATGACACATTTCATAACTTTGCTAGAATAAACAGAGCAGACTTCATATGCTCATTCTCTGGGCAGAAAGGCGGAAGTTGCTGTTCTTGACACGGCATAAAGTTTTGCAACACATGTTATAGACAGCTTCTTTTACATCATGAAGCTTCATGGGATTCTATATAGCTCGTCTTAAATTTAAGGCACTCAAATGGCACTAAATTTGTAGTTTTTAATAACCTATGTGTTTCATATGACTGTCTTCCAGATATTAAAAAAAATATTTTAAAATATTTAGTCACCAACAAAGAATTCAAATTCATTGCAACCTCAGGAATTATAAATTAGTCGACTTAGTAATTTTTGGTGGCTTTTAATAACTAAATCACAGAAGCTGAAGTACTGATTTTGTTCACACTCGGGATATTTTAAAATTCTCCTATCAATCTCATGCCACTAAACAATTGAATAGCAGCTATTTTACACCAACACTACTGTAGGGGTAAGTCAATGGCATATAATGAACCGGAGGTCACCTGGGTATGCTTCTGGTCACGGGACTGGCACACTACCGGAAGAGGCATAGACCAATGAGGAGTGATGGGACGTGGACCAATAGCAATGTATGTAACACTGTGTCCACCCTCACGTATGGGGGATGCGACCAATCACTGTGTACGCTCTGGGTGGCCAATATGAGTGTATAAAAGCAGTATTAAAGTAAATAAAGATGTTCTTTACTGGCTTCATACTGGAGTAGTGAGTGAAGTTCCATATGCCCCCGCACACTACCACTGTTGTTAGGTTTGTAGAGCTCTACTATGCTTAGACCACACCTGTAAGTTTTGAGAGAGACTATTCTTAGAGGACAAAGAGGATTTAAATTTTATTTTCATTTAATTCTGTTTCCATTTGGCCATAACAACTCAAAATCCACAATGGAAGTTTTATAGGTGTGATTAATAGAAAGAGAATTACGTGTTTGAAAGTGTCAGCAAGCTCCTTCTCAGGTCTAGATTCAAAGGGTTAATCTCTTTCTTCTTCTCTCCCTCCCCTCCTCAAAGATAAGAGACACTAAACTTCCTACTTGTTGCAAAACACCATGCAGGTCTGTTGGGTAATTCAGCTCTTAATATTTGGAAAGTGGCAATTTTATATCAGTTTTACCCCATTATTATGCTAATTACTCTAGGTAATCTCTTGCTGAGATCCATTTCAAAAAGTGTGTTAGACCCAAACTAGCACCTTCTTGATGGCACGTTTTTAGCCAGAGGGGGAAAAAAGAGCCAACTCAGCCTGCTTGCCCATGGCGTCAAATATAGCCCATCCACCAGGACTCAAGAATGGCAGGATTGTCCTAAACTGGCTCTGAGCAAGCACTGGTGCATGGCACAGGTTAGGAGACCTTCCAGCGTAGCTGACAGTAGAAGAAAGTCTTTCTACGGCATGGAGCAGGATTTCAGCCCAGCAGAGAATTCAGTCCTGTAAACCCAGCACAGTCTGTGCATAATGCAAAACCCACATCAAACTCTGTTAGACGTGTTACTAGACCTGATGATGAAATTGTAGGATTTCTCTCTAGGTGTAACTGTGCTTTGGATATGTGAGGTGGATGAGTATGTAGATAAAAGGCATTATTACAAGCTTGGAAATATCAATGAAGCAAGTAGAAAGGTAAAAAAATGCTTAGAATCACTGTAAAATACTTATATGTTCTTGTTTTGTGTGTCTTACATTTTATCTGTAATCTCTTCTCCTCTCTGAAGTGACTGTGTCAGAGAGATGTTTTTCAAAGGGCAGAATTACATTTAAAATCCTCTGTCCAGACCTTGTGCTGCAATCTCCTGAAAATTCATGTTTGCCCTTCTCTTCACAGTGGACTAGCAATGACACTCCTAACAAACCATAGTGCACAATAGGAATAGATGAGGCTGCTCTGTAAAGGAATGGATTAAAAAAACTACAAGGTGATTGACTCGTTTGTGGCCCGTGGTCACATGAATGCTTGCAAAATTGCTTCTGGCCAATGTTCTAACACCTTTACCATAGAAGGAAGAGGTAGTGTGGCAAGAAAAGTTGTCCCTCAAGAGTCTCATAAAATGAAAACATAGCTGTGAAAATGCATATGCAAAAGCAGTGTTTGTAAAGAGTTACATTATTATACCTTTGTGTGCCAAACTTTGGTGAAACTATGGAATAAGAATAATTCAGGACTAGAATTAAGTGCTTTTGAACAAATTATTGAAACTACAAGTACTATGTCAAAATTATTAAGAGTTTGGATTTGCTTTAATGAAGAAAAAAGACCTAAAAAAATTAAATCCTTTGTTTCCCTAATTTTATGTAGTTCCCAGCGGTCCTTTGTGGTGGCCATGCCATCATTTTACACTCCTATGAAGTTGGCAACATTATATTGCCTGCACTGTAAAATGCCCACAGCAACTCAGACCACATCCACACCGTGCTGGCAAGCGTGATGGTGTAATCCAGCTGGCTGAAGTCACAGCAGTTGCATCTTCTTACCTCAAACCTGAGTTGCCTGCTAGCCCCAGGCCCAAAGACCAGAGGTTTGTCCTTTTTCCTGCAAATGTGCCTGCAGAAAAGGGGCAGACAATGCTGCACCTCCAGACTTACCTGAGCTAGCTTCTAGCCAGCTAGCTGAGGTACCCACAGCAGCAAAACCGGGCTCCATTAGCCATCGTGTTACTTACTCAGGCCCCGAAGCCTGTGTTGCTGCAGCTTCATGCTGCTGTTCTTCAACCAGCTGGATTTTGCCATCACATCTGCTGAGCACGATGCAGATGTGGTCTGAATTGCTGTGGGCATTTTACGGTGCAGGCAGCATAATGCTGCTACCTTTGTAGCATGAAATGATGGCATGGCCACCACAAAGGTGTGCTGGGAACTACTTCGGATTAGACAAACACAAGATTTTTTTCACTGAAACAAATCCAGGCTCTCTAATAGTTTGGATATGGTACTTGTAGTTTCAGTAATTTGAATGTAAGAATTGCAAATAGAAATCCATCCAATTATAAAAATTCATGCAATTATAACAGTCAGCGGTCAGTGATGTTATCTGCACTGCGGGTGAATATGGCAAGAATGCCTTGTGGCCAATATTCCTACTATTTGATGACCACATGATTATTCTTGGTTAGCTGTTACTATTTCTTTCTTGACTCATTCCTAAAAGGCACTGAGATGGCAGTCTTATCACTCAGACAGCAGCTACTGCAACCGTCTTTAAATCAGTTTTGCAAACCCACATCCAGAGCATCTCCTACCAGAAGGGTGTGCGCTCTGCATCTTGTCAACTTGAAATCCCCCCCCCTTTGTTTGACGTGAGTCATGCAATCCAGCCTTTCATTCAGGCTTGTGGAGACTGGACCGAGTCCAAGGGGGAGCCATCTGCACTGAAGGTGATGCCACACCATGGGAGAATTAGGAAAGAAACATCGGTCTTGTGCAGTGGCGGAGATGATCAGCTATTAGCTGCCGCTCTTAGCATCTGGGTGGAGGTTTTAATCCCCATCATTCCACCCCCGGCAGCCAGCAGATCATTTCACAGCAGTCATCTTTATAGCATCTGTGTGAACGCGGTGGGGTGCCTCGTGCTTCTGAGGACAAGATTTGTTACTGTCTTTGTCATGTCCTGATCAGACTATTGCAAAACCCTGTATGCAGACTCCCCAAAATGAGTCATGTCTGCCAGCATGAATGTCTGCAAGCCACCTCTCTCCACGCAGAGGTGTGGAGCTGTGCGGGAAGCGTGGGAGAAGACCACTCTGGCACAGTACAACAGTGTATTTATTAAAGAGAATGCCTTAGTGGAACAGAGAGGGGCTAACAGGTCTTCATTGGCTCTCGGTTAGCTTCCAGGTAAAATTGAATGGGTTCGTTGTGACCCCCAAAGCCCTACATGCTGTCCTGGCTGCCACGGAAGCTGCCCCCTGTGAAATACATCCCTACTTGCATCTGCAGAGAGTTTGAAGCTGTGCTTTGCAATAGTAATCCCCCAGAGGGACTTGGGGCACTGGAAAGTGATCCGCTCCACACCTCCAGCTCCCCAACCTTTCCTTGCTTGTAGCCTATTCTGATTTGTCTGGTTTTAAACTCACTGTCTGTGAGACTTTTCCTGTACATCAAATCCTGAAAGAAGGAGCTGCATTACTCATACATAGTTTCAAAACTGTGGGTAAACTGGATGGTTTCTTGCTCTCATAGACGTATGACTTCATCCTCTTCATCTTCCCAACTTCATGCATTAGCATGGCTAGATTTATGAGATGATCCTCTTTGCTTCAGAGGCAGATCCACGCTGCCTTATCACCAGCTGAACAAGAATTCCTTCCTTATCACCTGTTTAGTGGAAGGATCAGTGTGTGGAGCAGCAATATGGTATCTCTTGGTTTCTACCTGTCAGTAAATTAATTGCATTCAGTTTCAGTAACTTGGCTTTTCTTACTACATTACTTCATTTCTTGTTATTTAAACAAGAAACAAATGGGTTGGTATGGCAAAATTCAAACCCTCTAAAGCATAGTAGGCTAATGCAATAATGTCTCGATACTGAACAAGTGAAAAATATTTTCCACGCAGTGACTCCTGAGCCTTCCACAGCACAGTTAACTGGGCAATTTATTCAGGTTATTCATGAGGAAATTGTGATTTGCAGTGTGCTATTAATTGCTGAAACCCTCTGGTTTGCTGCTATTGTTCATAAAGGATAAGAAAATCTTAGGCAGCCCAGTTCATTTCAAACCCTACAATTTAAACTCACTGAATTACTAGGGCCAAAACTATATTCAGAAATTGTTCCATTCTACTCCAAGTGCTTCCTCACTGTTTCCTAGCATCTCTTTCCAAGCCTGTACTGGACAATTACCTTACATGCAGAAAATAACATCTGTAAGACTTATCTTGACTTTTTAAATGTTTATTCTCCTGTGTTGCTCAAAAAACCAAATTACAAATCTAGGTACAAACTGATATTGAGAAATGGTAATGCAAATTTACACATTTTTCACACTCAATAGCTGTTTCTAGTAGTCTGCCTTTGTCCTTAGGATTTAATTAAATGTCACAGAAAACAGAATTTGCTGGTACTTGACCTTTGTTTTCAGAGCCCCAAAACACAAAAGGCATTTAGAATCAGTGACAATGCACAAAACACAACGCACTCCACTCAGTGCTCAGCGGCAACACAATACTCATCCTTGATGTGGAGAGACCATGGGTTAAAAAAGAATTCAAATTAAGCCACAGAATTCTTTTCCAGGTCCTCTCCTGAAGAGTCAGGACTGCTGCTTCAAGCTGATGATACATCACACAGCCCACCAGCACATGATGCCCAACACTACGGCTCAAGTAATCTCTTTTTTTCACTACATAAGTTGTATCACCCTCTGCTCTTTATTTGCCTTCACTGCCTTCCTTCCTGTCCCTTAACTCCTCACTTCAGACTCCTCATCCTCTGCTTAAAGACCAAACATAATCTCCCCACTCCCATTTCTGCTCCTGCTTCCCCTTCCTCCCAGCATGGCCACCCACAGCCTGCTTTGCTCTAGCAGCCTCTCCACTTTTGTTTCCCAGCTGCTCTCTCTCGCATCCTTTCAGACACCACTTATATCCCTTTCCTATGTGCCTCTTCACAGAAATACATCACGCTTTTTCTTTCTTTTCTCATACCGGCTTCATGTTATTTTTTTTCCCCTTCTTCTTCACTTTGGTGTTAATGGCAGAGATTAGGTGGATTTCTGATGAGTAGTCACTAAAGAAAAAGTGAGTAAAATTTTAACTCTTCCACAACTCATTGAAACACATCTGAAAATTAACACTCCCAGCTAAAACGAAAACTGGTGGAAAGATAATCAAGGGAAGCATAATGTTCAGTGGCCTTGAACTGTGTAGGAAAAGGTCACTGAATGAGAAACTACAGAGAATAATTTTGCTTCTGGTCATGTAAGCCACACATTAAACATATTCCTTGAATTAGGAGCAGTTTCAAGTCTGAAACTCTTCTTAGCCCTTGCAGGGAGGTGCACAGGAGGAGTAAGGTGTGCTCCTCATATCGTGCTGGCCTGCCAGGCCTGTGACATTTCCTTCTGTTACTCTCTCAATTATTTACCATCCCACGAGCCACAAGGAAGCCCAGTCATAGCTTCTTTCCCACCCAGCTGTGGGCTACACCTCTCCCTGCTACTCATGCAGCTGGGGAAAGCTTGTCTGCTTCCCTGAGCCAAAAAGTGTCTTTCTGGTGTCTTCTGGAGCAGTGTTGCTCAGCACAGCTTGCAGCCCCAGGGTTCACAGTCTGGCCTTTAGCTTAACTAGAACCTGGGGGGTTGGGTTTTTTTGTTGTTTTGCTTTTTTTTAATTTCTTGTGGGAGTAGAAGAAGCAACAAATGCAATCTAACATATTTAAGGGAAATAATTGAAATCATTTAAGTTGCACTGTAACTGATGTTTTTGCCACCAGCATCCTGCAGAAGGATCACCAGGTTTGCTTTGGCATTTTCACAACCTCCCATAATATTGCTCATGATTTACACTGCCAAGGGGCCTCCTACCTTTATGGCTTCTGAGATGGCTGGTTCTGGCCCATATGGTACAAATCACATATTTTGAAGCCTTCTGTAGGAAAAGCAGAAGGAGTCCAAAGCTTATGAAAGCAAGGAAGTCTGGGTGAGATGCATTCCACAGACAGGGTGGCACTCACCCCATTTCCATCCTCCTCGTTGGTTCAATTGGAAAGGACTATTTTTTTCAGAACAGATTATGCTTATAGGTCTTTTACACAAATTCCCACAATCTCTGCAAAAAATCTGAGGACTCACTGTGGCCATATATATACATTACATATATATATATATATAGGTGGAATCCACCCCTGCCTCTGTGGGGGCCTCTCCAGCAGCTCCGTTGGCAGGAGCTGCCGCTGGGATGTGTGAATCACTAAGGTGTTCCCAATTTCTGCAGGCTGTTTCACCAGCTGCCAGGCAAGTTGCACTGCTGCAACCCCCTGCCTCGGGGAGTCTGTCTTGCTCGTGGCCCTCTGCCGGGCTCTCTGCACAAGCAGGGGCCTGATTCTGCAGGCGGATGAAGGAGGGAAAAGCAGATGTTCTCCTGAAGGAAAAAAAAAGAAGTGCGAACTTGAGACACATCCTGTACCGTGACTACACATGCCTACAGAAAATGTTCCATGTTACTCTGCTACAGGAGCCGCCTCTCCAGGCCTTACTTTTCCTTTGATTTTCCTGGGACCAGAAATAGGTATATAAAAATTTGGAATCAAAAACCCGTACCCACCCCTGAAGCCCTCTGCATTCAACAGAAATCAGTAAAAGGCTGTTTTTCTCCAGCATTTTACAGTAATCTATTCAGCTATTTCCAGATTGCTTGAACCAATAAAAGCCAGAGAACGTCAAGTCCTGCAGTACACGGCTGTATCCTTAATTTCCCTGTGAGATACATATCCAGGCAAGCATATAGGCCTCAACAACTACACTGAATGTGCAGATCAAGAAATGTCCAAGAGGTAGACAATTTCCCCCCTGCCGTGTCCAGGAACAGCAATATTCTACAACCCAGCTCCTCTGCTTCTTCCCATCACATACGCCAGTCACTGTTGTTTTCATTATTCTATCTTCTTCCAGAGTTTTGACCTCTGATTGACTTTGAAGTTTACGTATGAGGAAAAACAGTCAGGCAGCTGCTAAAACAAGCAAGGACAGATCAAACGGTTTCAAAAGAATTAAAAACAAACAACTTTTATCTTTTTCTTTTGTGTTTACCAATACATTAACAGATCCAGATAGATGGAGAGATACACAAATGCGCATACATATATTTAAATGATAACACTAAAAAATTACATTAAAAGAATATTGTTTAGATTAGCACAGCCGAACATTGAAGGATAAGGAAATTAGGAAAATTAGGAAATACCAGGTTAAGATTGCTATGCTAATTTATTTCTGCCACTGGGTGTGATTATCCTGTGTTGTACGGAATGAGGCATGCATCCTGTGGGAAAGTCTAAAATATGACTGTGTCATGGAAGGGTTTGTAAGAAAACATATGCACATGGGGAGGGACAAAAAGATTACTCAGAGAGTCTTAAATCTACCATTTTCTAATGTATCAGGAACTGATGCTGTAGTTTAAATGACACTATTTAATGACTGGGGCACAGAGAATTGGATGTACTATCTTGTTTTTTAGGGAGAAAAAATCTAAAGGACACAGAGAAACACAGATTCTTGCCATTTATTCAGTAACACAAAATGTCATTGCCGGCATTTATTTTGTCAGCTTTGAAGTGGAGGTATGATATCAGGCATAAGTAGGTGTGTTTGGTCCTGATCCTGGAGCTGAAAGTAATATACTACCTGATTAGTAGAAATCAAGTTCTGTTCCTCTACCTTACACTAAGGCTTCCTAACCCTCTTCTTTACTAAATCCAGCCCAGAAATTTCATCCTGCTTTTGCTCTACAGTTTCTCCTAACGCTTCATCACCTATTACTGTTCTAGTGGCAGTGAGAACTTGGGTCTTTAAGTGGTGATGTTGTCCAATTACTATATTGGCAGACTGCCTTGACCTTTCCCAGAGAAACCAAGAAGAGTAAAGCAGTGGTAGTTCCCAACAGTTGCCGTTTAAATGTATCTGACACAGAAATTCACAGAACACAGGAAACTTTTTGTCTCTGAGATGAATGACTTTCACTTCCAAAGGCCTGCTGAAAAAAATAAAGATGTTAAACTTCCCAAAAGATGTTAAATTTCCCAAATACTTAAAAAATTTCCACAGATATCATACAAGTATGAGTAGTAATCTAAACCAGAATGTTTTTACTGTTAATAAGGCTCTACTTGCTTCCTTAGAAATTTCCTTTTTTTAATTTAATAAGATTACCCTGGCCTGTATAATCTGAACTCTGAAGTGATCTGTAGCTTTGGACAGAGGCAAACCTGTCCATGTACTCTCCTACCCTTGGACATTGCATATACAGTTAATTTCCACAGCCAGCTAATTCAAATCTGCTTTCTTAAATGTTTAAATAGTACTAACTTACACAATGCAAATCCTACCAAATGACAGCTTTCTGTGTGTCATTTTGCCTCCCTGCCATAGATAATCCATTGTCTCTCATATAGGCCAAACCTGTGACATTAATAGATTATAAAAAGGGTCAGTCTGTGTAGATGGCAATACATTTTCCCACATGGGGTTTCTTAATGCTGAATTTTGCAGATTGTTATGACAGGCTTTGTAGAGCAGAGTATTGCTATCAACAGAAGTAGAGTATCTTTCCAGTATTAGCTTCACAGCTGAAGCAGTTTGTGTACGGTTATCTTCTCCATCTATCCCTTGGGCATAAAGGCAGTGAAAGAATTCCTAAAGAAGGGAAGGAAATTGCGCTGGTCAAGATCAAATTGCAAGCATGCATAATTTGATGTACTAATCACTGTCCACCAGACACCACTGCAGGACGCTAGCCAAGATGTTAATTGTCCTGAGGACCGGAGTTCAATGCTTAACAAACATCTCAGTTTTGTTGTGGAACGAAAGTTATGACAGCTGCAAAGACTGCTTGTCTCAGTAGAACGTGCAATAGTGAGTAGCATCGAGAGAAAACCTGATCTCAAATGAAAATCTCTGCTTGCAAGCTGTAGCTATTGGTAGGGTTGCTGCAGAGATAAGAAGTGTAACTCCACAGCTTCAGTATGTGGAGTCAGGACAAGGCTCCAAGGTTAACTTTGTGGCTTGAATTTAACACAGACTCTACAGGAGCGTGTAATTTTATATGGCTTCTTCCAATTTTGAAAGTGTCAGCTTGTATCATTGAGACAGTCTCACACAGCACAGTGAAGTCCTCCTAGAGTAAAACAACTCAAAGCTGCGTGTCATGCTCTTTGCATAGAAGTCTGCAAGTCACAAACTTTGCATCTTGCAAGTGACAAGATGTCATTTGTCACCTCTCATCTTCAGACATAAGAGCCAATAAATGGAGAGGCTACTTTATTTACTGTTTTCTGAAGCAAAGAGGTCAGTCAACAGTCCATTAAAAAGACTTACAATTAATAAAATGTTCCTAAGCACAGAAGATCCTTCTGACTTCTGCTAAGCAAGCCTGCCACTCATCCACCCCAGTGCTAAGCAATGCACATAAGGAAAAGAAATACTTCTCCACATGTGACAGAAAGATTTCTCACTTTGATAGCTAGGATGTCATCCCAGATATTGAGAAAACTCTGACCACAGTATCTGCTATCTGCATAGATACGCTGCTCATGGAAGGGCCAATAGTCTCATGCCAGCCAAAGAAGTATTGTCCAGTTGGTCAGCGATAATGTTTTTCTCTCTGATATTTCTCCTTTCCACCAGACTGAAAGAACCCTTCTAAACAGATGTTAAAACACCTGATTTGTTGTAGATGTTATTGTAGAAATTGTGGGCTTGTGTTCTGCTTTTGGGTGAAGAAGGTTGGACTGCAGAGGGAATGCTCAGAATTATCCAGCAGTTATCACATAACATCATATGCTGGATTGCTGAAGCTATTCTAACAGGCACCAGTAAAAAGTCCTTTTCCTGTGATAATACTAATTTCCTACCAATATTCTTCTGAAATAAAATCTGGTAACTAATGTTCACCCACAGCCTGTATCTATGATTGTTTCAGTTTCCTCTCTGTATAAAACTACATAGATAAAATGATCCAGGATAAGATACATGAAACTTTCTTTGCTGAAGATACTGCTAACTTTGCTATGATATTCCTAGACAGATTTCTTGGAAACAAATGTGAGATCAAATAATAATAAATAGCTTTGAGATAAAATAAAGATATCAAAACAGAAGAATTACTGAACTGCAGTGGTCAAAGGCTGGATCTTCATCAAGAATGCATCCAGATGCCTAGAAAGTGTGTGCTTCAAAGCTCTGTACATCTGTATAGGTGATGAGCAGTAACAGTCATGTCATGGCGCTTCTGTAATTGCTACCAGTTCCTGAAATCCTTGTGTATCTCCAAAGGATGCTGTCCAGTGATCTCAGCTAATCTCATTGTTAAGAGTTTTCCTCCAAAGCGAGAGAACCTGGCAGCAGCCTGGAGCTCAACCTGGGTAGGCTGGATGAGTTGTGAGGTGGGGAGAGCAGCTGCTGATCCTGTTTTTGTTTCAACTGTTGCTTGCAAGGAGGTATTTATCCTGCTACACTTCACAGGCTGCTCCAACTTGCCATAAGGCTTTTCTTTCTTTCTGCAGCACTCAAAAGAGTCAGGACTGTAAATTGCCTTCTCTGATTACTGTGAATCGTGTTCGCCTGCTGTATTTTGTGTAAGAGTACCCAATAGTGACCAAGGAGCTTGGGGTGGCTTTGTCAGACAGGTGACATTGCTGCACCTGCCCTTCCCTGTGTGCACACACTCTGCTGTGTGCAGCACCCTTTGGGGAGCGCGTACCAGTGAGCAGCTTTACCCCCAGCACCAGGGTAGCTCTCAGGGCTCCTCTGCTGCAAGAGCCAGGGAGGAAAACCCTGCTCACCTGCCCTCCGGGGGATGCACAGCCAATGGAAAGGGCAACCCGTGAGGAATCTACACAGCTGGGAGGCCATCCTCTAAGAGGAAAAAACCTCCTTGGACACTTGGAAACATTTTGTTTCTAACTGCCAGGGAAAAAACTGACATTTGTCTTTGGTACTCATGCCAAGTTACGTTTTGGCGTGCTCATGCTGAGGAACTTTCTGGCTTGGAGAGAGAAGAAAAAGAAAGCAGGTAGGCCACAAGGCTCCTTGTTGCCTTTTATTTTGCTCACCTCTGGACTGCTACCTTTCACCTTACTTTGCAGCAATTCATGTGGGAGGGGGAAGAAGTGACTGCGGCAGCAAAGCACAGCAATGCACAACAGAAACTGGAAACAATAACCTGTATATTGGGGCATGGTGACCAGCAACTCTGCCGGGAGCCAGGGATAATAGCCAGGGCATGGTAACCCACACTAACAGCTGGGAAAACTACTTGATGTGCTTCCAGGTTTGCCGACCTGTCCTTCTCTTACACCTTCCCGGGGAAAGGTGTGGAGCTGCTGCTTGATGTCAGCCTGACCATGCACCTCAAAAGAGTTTCTCTGTACGCTGAACATTTGCCTCTGGGAGGTGAAGAATTTTGGTTTGCATAAATAGTTCATATTTTATAACTTACCCAATCGTAAGTTGCATTCATTATATATTCTATTATTATAAGATGTTATGTAGTTTATGTAAATATATTTTATTTTCTAACTCCAATTTGGACTGCTGGCTTTGTTTTCCTAGGGAGGAATAATCCTTTTTTTGGGAAAGTATATATCCAGCCTCAGAGGAATCACCAAAGGCTTGAGACACAAATGCTGTCCTTCTGCACTGTACGAAGTGAGGAAAACGCCTTTGGTGATTACTCCCTTGGGCTGAACTGAGGATGAGCAACAAAATCTGAAGAACACAGCCTGAAAAGGGGTGAATTTGCCTGCTCTCGCATCTTGGTCTCTTTCCTCTCTCTTACAGAAGATGTTGGCTCGGGTCAGTTCCTGTGTAGACAAGCTTTTCCTGAAGGGAGCCTAGCCTGGGACACTGGGGTATCTGCAAAGAACTGCTGAGCAAAGAACATTCACCACTTAAGTTTGAGCAAAATACTGTTTACCCCTTTCTCACTCATTTGCCTCTCCCATTTCCCTGTTTCTCACTGGAGGCGATGGCTGCCTGAGGCATGGGAGTACCAGCAGATCCCACAACTGCTATGGCTGTCTGACCGGGAAGGGCACGCTGAGCCCCACAGAGCAGCCACTGCACACCCAGGACCCTCGGAAATCTCTCTTTGCTGCCTAGACCTGTTACCATGCTCAAAGTGCCCCTGCCCAAAACCCCTTACACACAGGGAGATGCCACTGCATGGTCTAACCTTCTTCACACACATATCCCATCCTGACTAGGGTGCTCTGACATTTACTTCCAGGTGCTGCTCTGCACATCAGGCTTATGCATAGCTGCAGCTGATCCCCTTCTTATCACCACCATGTCACTGCTTTGAGATATGAGCAGAGGACCCCTATGGATACCTGCAGAGGGAGTTCTCTAATTGTGCCTTCTGGTCCTATCTGTGCTGGTGCCAGCACACGTCCTTCATTCATAGGAAAGCCGAGAAGGAGGAGGCTCAGCAACCAGACCTGTAGCTGCCTGTGCTCAGACTCTCAGGGGCTCATCTGCAGGCACTCAGACTTGCCTTTCTCTGTGTGTTTGGCTCCCTCCTGCCTGCCCACAGCTCTGTTTCAGTCTTGTCTGTCTTCTTTGCAGGGGAGACCAGGAGGCTTGGGCCAACTAGTCCTGCTTACACTGGGTGAAGTGGCTTGGGCTCTGGTTCATCAGGACTGGTTTCTGCATATCTGCAAGGTTCCTCACTCATCACAGACACCACCACCCATGGTGAAACCCCAGATCTTCACAGTGGACCATGAGGGAAACTACAGCTTTCCACTGGCCAGGCCAGATTCCTCAGCAAGACACTTGATGCCAGTGAGAGCAGGAAAGCTCAGGAAGAGGAAGGAGCCCAGTTAAGCAGCCCTGGGCATGGCACATACATGTGAAAGTAACTCTGACTTGCATGCACAAAGGATGCCCACTCCCTATGCTTGTGTTTTAGAGTCCTCCCAGTTTTAAATCTGATGTATAAGATTTGCTGGACCTATCTATGACAGCTTCATAGCACATACACAGTGGATACAACCCACCTAGCATCAGACCTGTTGTGCACTGGCAGCTGCTCTCAGAGCCTGCTTTTCCCGTTGGGGGCCAGATGCTTTTGTCCATAGACTAGTGCCTTAACATGGCATTGAAGCCAATGTGCTGAGGGTTATTCCTACTGCAATAAGAAATTTGTGGTGCAGCCACTTTTTCCCTGAGTTTGTTACAAGACTGTTTCCTTGGACACAGCAGATGCCAAACAGCAGAAGGCAATTCCTTTGCTTGTACCCACCGACTTCTGCCACCCAGAGCCCATCTGAAGAGGCTCAGTTTTCCTCAGAGCCACATTCTCTGTTTTCCTTCCAGACCGCAGGATCAAATATTCCTTTGTTGCTTTGACTCATAGATTCTTCCATTTTTTCTGCTTTTCTTTCCTATATTTCCAGCATGCACTGAATATTGGCCATAAGTCACTTCTCTCACATGTGTCTTGTATGTCTGCTCTGATACGAGCATTGACTTGCTCCTGTGTTTGGGATGGAGATTGCTACTGTTTGTATGGTCTAGCTACATGGACATCCCTTTTCCTGGAACTTTCTTAAGTGAGGGATGGCAGTTAGTCAAATATATAACAGTTCAAAGTATAAAATACCCTAGTTATTTAAAGAAGTCCATTTCCAACTGTCCCAGACTGCTAACACAAAGTTAAAAGAAACTTTTTACTATGATCGCCCTGTTCTATTTCACATGATGACTATCCTTCACTTCACTAGTGTATTAGAAAGATAAATATCTGTGTATGCAAAGCTCTCAGATATAATCGTGGGAGGCATATAAAAGTCTAGGAAGAAGCTAATATTTTGTACTCTGAAAATGGGGCTTGGGGAATCTCTGATGGAGAAAAATTCAGTTCTACCACAACTTTTTATTTCTTTTCCTGCCAAATGTTCAGCCCACCTCTTGATATTGTGGGACATGGGGGAATGACTAGGGTAGGAGAGATCGTACTGCCTCCACCAGATTTCAGCAGCAGAGAACCCCTATTCACTGGGGAGAATCTACTGTGGGAATCTCCAGTCGGTTAAAGTTCATGCTCTGCATAAGCAGACCAAATTTGGCAAGCTGAACAATCTGTCCCTTAGGAATATTGACAGATGAATGTAAACTCAATTACCTTGCCTTTTCATTCCAGTCGGGTTATTTGCGCTGTGTACTAAGTACATCAGCATCTGGAGTCACTTTGAACAACAGGAGAAAGCATTTTCCTGTGTCAGAAGTAGAATTTTGTACAGTATTTATAACTTGCAAAAAGTCAGAAGTTTGGCTGTGCTTTGTTTCCCACCATCCTGAAAAAAAACCCAAACAAACCAAAACCTATGTAGAAGATTCATTATCTCCAAAGGCTGGGGGTGGGTTTTTTTTTTGGGGGGGAGGGGGGGTATAACTAAATGGCTGATAGCCATTTTGCCTATGAGCCTGTAAAACTGAAAGATGTAAAACCAGCTCCTGAATTTTCCTTACCATTCTCACCACCACCACCATCTTCACTATCCATTAACCTGGCCCATTACTGAAAGCTGAAAACACAAAAGAAGTAAACATGACTTAATAAGGTTTGCACCTGGGGGTGGTAAACAAAGCTGCTCTCCATGCCTGTGAGCTCTTGAAGGGAAACTTGCTGCTGCTCGAAAGCAAATCCTTGCGCAAAAAGGACAGGTCTGCTGGGTGGAGGGTGTGTGCACAGAGAATGGGAAGAGTATTTTCATTTTTCTGATTTCATAATTAGACAAGGAATGATGAGGAACAAAATCTTTCCTAAATTTGTTCCTCCAATTAGAAAATACATGTTTGCCGTATCTTTGTTTTCATTGTAGCTAGAAGGAGAAATTGATGCTAATCTGATTCCTTCCTCCTCTGTAGTTTGGGACATTTCAAATCCATATTTTTTCATCTTGGGGTTTTGTCTCAAAGCGAGAGAATTGAGACTTTGTCTTGGACTTAAAGAATCAAGACTTTGTCTGAAATGCAATCATATGGTGCATGCTAAACAGAACAAGTCTTTGTGTACCATTGTTATCAAAACATTGTAGCACCAGGAAATAGCAAGACATGGACTTTTCTTTGCTAGTTAACTGTTACTATGGATCTGTTAAAGTTCAACTCATTTTACTTTTAAATCTCATTGCAGTAGTCAAATGCTTTGGCAAAGAAAGAAACAGCCTGTAAGACAGTTCTTCAGAAAATAGTAATGCACATATAGAATGAGCATGTTTTCACCTTACCGTTTCCTCCATTCAGTCCACAATTCTCTGACTGTGACTTTCACTCCTGTGCCCAGGCGTGACCTTCATCCCACCTGCCTGGTGGAGCATCACCACCGTGCAGCAGGCAGGAGCCTCCCAGGCAAACTGGTCCCTTCGGGAGATGTGCACCAGGGTCAGGCTTGCTCCTTGGTCTCCAGAGCCAGGCTCAGTCCTGGTCTTGCAGATGCTGCTGTGAGTTGTTCGGTGCAAGAAATGTGCTGCATGGTTTAATTTCTGTTGCAGGGCCTGCTCTCTCTTTCGGTGCTATCCCCTGCACAGGGCTATGGTCTGAAATAAAAGCAAGCTCTATAAAAGCAGATCTTCCTAGGCATACATTAAGGGATGGATTTACTTCTTCTGCTCTTCTGGTGCTCAAATCAGGGTGAAGATTAACTCCACTGAAGACAACAGAGGCAAACCAACACAGAGTCAAAGGAGAATCAGACTGTAGCTCCAAGAAACATCTATTCCCATTACTTCCCAGACTTTTATTGCTGCAAATATATAAATCTTTGTATTAACCGACTTCAAAGATCATAAAGCCCTAATTGTGCATGCAGCCTACCAGTAATACAGTGTGCTGCTGATGCATAAAACACGCATAGATAGTACACAAATACACTCAGCCAGGGCTTAAATTTAGCTTCAACCACACAAAAGATATCTTTATAACTAAGAATGATGGGAAGAAAGATTTCATTCCAGACCAGATGAACAACTCATTTTTTCACTGATCCTGGATTTGGCTGACCTGACTTAAATGTGACCTAAGACATTTCTTAGTGCTTTGGAAATTGCATCAACATACTTGGGTTGGAGATGCCACAGTCAGGAAAAAAATGGGGATTCTATTTTTAAAATTCTGCTGTTCCTTTTTAAAATAGATCAGTGAAACATAACTTTTCCTATAGCTGTAATTTTTTGGGCTAAGCAAACTCCAGTAATTTCAAAGGCAGTGGGAACAAGGGGTCACTTGGGGCCAGCCAGAAAAAAATTAACTCTCTATTCTTTTCCAGTAAAAGCTTTTATCATGTTGTTATTGTTGAAAAGAGTTGGTTTATAAGTGAAAAGGTAAAGTTTTTCCTTGCAAGAAAGAACGAACTGAAAAAAATATGTAGCAGTAGCAGTCTCAGAGGTGTATGACAATATTTGTGAGGGAAGAGAAACACCAAAGGAAAATCAGCCATGCATTTTCTCAGTACCTGTCACTAGCACGGTACTGGGTTTTGCTAAAAGACGACTCACTAGATAGCTGGTGTCAACAGGAGACTGTCAAGAGCTACAAACATCTTTCAGTAGCAGGAGGCTAAAAGCCACACAACATATGAGCTTTTCCTGACATTTTTATCAATGCTTAGAATTCCCAAGCCTTTCCCTAATAACATACAGCAAAAAGTCTTTTAATTTAGGGGGAAAGAGCCATGTTCAAGCAGCACGCCTCCCTTGAATACTTAATACAAATAGAACAGATCCTTGTTTCATGATTGCTTTGTATTGGACCGCTAAACACACATCATATAAAAAATGTTTTGTGAGCCAGTGTGTTAGGTGATTTTTAGATGCTACATTTTATATCAATGTCCAAATAACTTCAGAACACTGAAAGATCCAAGCCTAGGTAGGTAGGCTGTCCCTGCCATTAGGATGTGTTTAGCTGAAGCATGAACTCCTGGCCTGAAGTCACACCTCTGAACACTGGCCATCACATAGATTAAGTCCCTTGCAGTAAAACTCTGTCCTTACTTGAACTGTCAGCTGTAGCTCAGGTTTGCTGATTTCAACAGGGACCCAATTCACCTTTATCTAAAAGTTACTGGCCATCTTCCTGGCAAGTCATAGAGTGGATGAATTTTTTTCAATACTTTATGAGTATGGGAATGACATTAAAAAACCCCCAAACAAATCCCAAGTGGCTTCCAACTGGGTGAAGTAATGATCGTTTGAAACTGGAAAGGCTTGGCCTCTGTAGTTTGAGAGCCAAACTGGGGAAACTGGGATAGACATTCAGGCTTTGAAAACACCAGCTATCTTCTGTTTGTTTGTATCTACATTCACGTTGGGATAAACAGCTCTCAGCAGAAGAAAATGCAATTCGTTTAAGTATTCAGCCAAAGGACAGCAATTATAACAATAAGGCATTCCTTGCTCTACCTTCAAAGCATTCACTAGTATCAACAGCGGACCTGAGACCAAGTGTTGAGGCTTAAATGTCTTCCAACTAAGCCAACTTGAGACTTCAGAGATCTGCTATTTGGATTAGATACCGTGAAATGTTATCAAAATTTTCTAGTTAGAGCATTTTTGTCCCATTTATTATGGAATAGAAGGTACTTTGGTACACTGCAACAATGTTGCAACGTCCTTCTTGAGAAATAAGTTTCTTCATGCTGTAATTGCAAAGTGTGGTCAGTGGATAGACTAGACACCAATAGATCTTTAGTCTCAGGCCATCCGAATGCCTGTACCCTCTGAAATGTCTATGGTTCCTTAGTCATCAGGAAATGTGTTGCCTTACTAAATCTTACAAATGTTTAATGATAGTTTAACTTACACAGCACTACCCATGCTTTTTTTTCCTAGGAAAAAACACAAATGTAAGGATTTGGAGTTGGAACCCCTTGGTTGTGTGGAAAAGCATATACCAGGAAGGAATACCCTGTAGCTACAACTTACAGTAGCTCCTCACGTTGGCTTTGACAAAAAACAAAGGGAGCCTTGTCCAATGTTCTTGAGACTTCCACAAGTTAAATGGGACACGCAGACCGTTTAAGCAAAAACCTCTTCTTTTACTTTATAAACAAATGTCTGCGGCATATAAACTGTTATAAAGAATAATTTATCAAGGCTAAGTCAAATATAAATTTATTACACTGTTTAAAAATGCTAAAGATAACTTTTAAAAAGGAGTGGTGTCTTTGATTTATGCAGTGCCATTTGACTAATGCAGTAATATGTTTTGATCCTCACTAGAGTCTAAAGCACATAGAGAGTATTTTTTCACCTTTCCTTTCAGGATAGATAATATAGTTTACAGGAGTGAGAGTCAGTGTATAGAATTAAGAGACAAGACAGTTAACAGCATTTAATTCTGCTTTTGCCTCTTTGGCAGGGCTGCAGCAAGTAATTCCACTGGGTGTGATTCATTTTTTCTGCCAGTGATACTTGAGCACTTTTGTAAAATACCTTAAAATCTGTGGTTGAGAAGTGTAATATAAAGGTTAATTGTTCATTTTACGTCTGTTACTGGAAAAGCTCTCCTGCTAAAGGAAAAAAGAAGTAGTATCTTCATCCTTTTCTCTTCCTTTAACTTTTCAAGTATCTCTAATTTTTCATTTTTTGATTTTGTTTCTAAAAAGGCAGCTTAAATATTCTGCCATAATTACAGTTGTGAATGACCCTAATTGGTGTGATCAATTAGCTCAACACAAACTGCTTATCATATTCAAAGATTGCAGCTAGATCCTACGAGAAACACTTTCTCTAAAATCAAGTCACCCCAGGCAATGGCTATTTTGAATTGTATAACATAAATAGCGCCAGGCCACCAGTTGGATGAGAAATATGCAAAGAAAAAACCTGAAAATATTTTAAGGAGCTGTAGTTTGCGGACATGGTAAATTTGGAGTTAGGACTTCTAGCATCAGATCAGAAGATTGCAGCCACATACTGTAAAACATTTTGGTAAAAAAGCCATGGGTTTAGCTGAATCCTGTTTGAAACTTTGTCAACTTGGTGCAGGTGGATCTTGAGCTTGTTCTGATACTGTTAGAACAAGTTTCATCAGCCAGTTCTTGACTTATTGTCATTTCATCTTCTCCAGGTCGCTGTTGCCAGTCACTGGTGTCCTTTAACTAGAGATTCAAGTCAGACCCTCTTTAATCTCTTCATTGCAGCTACCCACCTCACTTTGTCTCAGGTATCTTGCACACTCTGCTTTTGACCTCTTCTTTTGCATCCGCCCTTTGCCTCCATCCTCATATGCTGAAGATGGTAAAGCAATGTGAGACATTCACAGAGCCAGAGCTGGGTTTCTATCAGTAAAGAGGCACACTGCGAGTCACGTGCACCCTTTGTATTCCCCTAGCCCTGCCTGCCAAAATCCAGCCCGGACCCAGCTGAGGAGCTGGACATATGTTGGCAGCATACAGCATGATGGAGTTTACAATGCCATTTCCATGAGGATATCGCAGGGTGGACACGGAAGAGACTGGAGCGGAGCAGGGGCAAAGCTTTGAAGTGTGACTACAAGAAATCTAGTGACAGGGATGGACGGCTTGATGCAATAATGTGCTGCACGTTCCTGAGGAGACCTGCTTATCCAAAGCAGGTACATTGGCAACTTGAGGGCACACTTCCCTTTGTTCGAGCCTAAATGATCTCTAATCAGAAAAAAAAAAAAGTGGGATTAAGGGGTGATGAGTGGAGTGTCCTAGGAGATGAAACCACCGGGGAGAAGGGTAGGCGGGCAGCGCCTTCTCTGTCCTTAGGTGTTGCTTACAGGAGGACTTCTAGGTAAAAAAAATTAACCTGCCTCTGGCCTGAGTCAGGAAGCCTGTTTGAGAGCTCTTTTCTGCTTGCAATTTTTGTTTGTTTGTTTGCTTGACTTCTTTTGTGGGGTGCTCTGGATTTCTGGGCACGTTGCCAGGGGTTGTGTGCTTTGCCAAGCAGCAGCCTCGCATTCTCGGGCGGGCAACATCCTGGTTCCACCCTATCCTGAACAGGGTGTGCGTACACACACACGTACCGTCAAGCACACTTTACTTCGGGCAGAGATGTGTTTGGTGAAGAGAAGTGAGGGTGAACCTGCATTTCTCCTTAGTTATTGCACCAGCAGCTATAAAGACGGGCTGTAGCTTGACATAGCAGTGTTGTATCCTTTGGAGAAATCCTGGGAGAAGAGATGCTCCCCAGGAGGCGCGCAGGCCCTTCCCAAGGTCAGGTTCACAGTCCCTCCTCGGGCAGGGTTTGCTGTTGCTGTGTTAGTGGCGCACTTTGACTTGAACAAGAAGTGACTCGAACCGGTCAGGAATGATGTGGGTCACTGCCACGTCCTCCCGCAGGGCAGAGGTCTCACCCACGGACCATTGCCCACGGACATTCACCATCACCAGGGCAGGCCCTGACCGGGCAGGAACACACTCGTGGTGCGAGGGTCTGAAGAGCAAGGGAAAGGGTTACTCATCGTGTAGGAGATGAGAAAATAAGAACTGCTTAGATTTTACACCAGTGCCCCAGGCCAGGGGTGTGTAACTCGGGGGAAGGACGATAAACAGCAGCGGTGCAGCCGGGGAGCGGGGCGGGGCGGTGCGGGAGGGCTCGGCTCGGCTCGGCTCGGCTCGGC
>VZRW01007371.1:210611-223831 GCA_013398125.1 Aegotheles bennettii
CCCCTCCATACATCACCCCAATACATCCCCTCCATGCATCCCCTCCATATATCACCCCAATACATCCCTTCCATACACCCCATCCATATATCACCCCAATACATCCCCTCCATACATCCCCTCCATATATCATCCCAATACAATCCCTCCATGCATCCCCTCCATGCGTCCCCTCCATACATCCCCTCCATACATCCCCCATGCTCAGGCTGTGCTGATCAGATTGGAAGCTCCCTGGAGGGCAAGTGAAGAGCGCCAGGCGGGAGCAGGGCTGGCCTGCTGGCAGCCAGGAGAAGGCCGCTGCCATGTAGAACCACAGCAGCACAAGGAGGCTGCAGAGGTGAAGAGCAGCAGAAATACGAAAATAACCATTTCAGAAGAATGCAGGTCTAAAATTATAGGAACAAAGTGATTTTGATTATATAGGACAGTAGAAGTGCCATCAGTGATGTAGGCAGCTGAGAAGCTTCAACCAACACAGCTGTTCTCTTGTTAGGAAACGCTTCAAGGGGCCTTGTTGAGACTCTCACAGTTTTGACTCAAGGTTGCCTGGGGTTTTTGCCTCTGCACAGTATAAACCGTAAGGTGGACAAAGGCTGGCAGTGGAGTAGCTTTAGGAATTTCAATAAATACCCCAGTTCTGCATTTGGGGAAAAAATGCAAGTGGTGTCACTGCTGTGGGGGAAACAGCTCTGAACAGCCGCTGATACCAGGCATCTTAAAGTCAGAAAATGTGTATGGTTAGCACCCCAAAACTTCCACAGAGCTGACAGACAAATGCTTTGCATCACTAAAACTCACTTGCAGGAGAGCTGAAAGTCCAAGGGATCTCCATGGGGCAGGAAAGATGTATTTTGAAAGGTATCCAGAATAACTTGGGTAATTGAGGCTGTGAACTTCCGACTGGCCCATAGCCTGAAATTGGCTGGATTCTTCTGGCTAAGGGCCTGATGGGAGTCCATAGTCTGAAATGCACGCTGCCCAAAAGGACTGTGTCAATACACACAAAATTAAAAGATAGTACATTGTTTATGCCAACTGATACGCATTTACAGAAAGTAGATATTGCTGAGATAATCTGGTATGTTTTTGAGAAGAGTAAGAGCTTAATTTATAAAGACGGTTATGCAGACATCTATAAAGCACAAGGCTTTAGTTTTGCACAGTTCTTTGATCATGAAGTTATCGGAAAATTAACATACCAGATGGTTCACAATCCAGTGGTTAACTCGATTTTTAGTCTCAGTGCTAGACAATGAGTCATTTTTCTGTAGGGGCGTTAACTAGTGGAGCTCCACCTAGATTGTCTCCTGGCCATTTTCCATTTTCACAGAAGAAAACATAAACTCACCATATTGCAACAGACGTGAAGACCAGAGGAACAGAAACAAAAATAGGTCACTGATGTAATCAGTTGGTAAACTGAAAGCAAGCATATAATATATTACTTTAACCCAGGTAAACATGAAGCTATGTATCTAAGGCCACAGTCATAAGATGGGAAACTATACTTTGAAGCAGTGGCTCTGGAAAGGACTTGGGAAAGAGGGGCACAGCAGCTGAACAGAAACTCCCACTGACAGGAAACCTAAAGGGATAACATAATCTTTAGATGTACAGGCTAATGTCTTGATGTCTTGAGACGGGCTAGTGAAGTTACGGTATTTTGGAATTTGGCACTAATCTTGCCATTATACTGAAATGCTCGGTCTCATTCTTCTCGGCTTGGGTCAGGGAGGATGTTGCCACATTAGTGGGGGAGAGGTCAGTGTCATTTTGTTGTGTTAGACCCAAAGCACATGAGAAGAAGCTCCTAATGCTCCAGGGACTTCATTTACAGACAAGAAAATGGCAACTAGAATGAAAAAAATTGTGAAAGCAGAACTTTTTGTATCTAAAGATTGATTTCTGATAGTTATTAGGGCTTACTTTCCTAGAACTGAAACCATTCACTGTAACTGATTTTTTCTCATAGATAGAAGTACCTCTGAGGTCAGGGTTTGTGCCTTTCACTGTGGCTGGGGACAAAATCATGTCCCATAGCGTAGTTATCTACATTATAGTTACCTACATAGTTATCATAGTTTTAGAGGATAAATGCAAGACTATTTCTTGAATTGGACTTCTGAAAATGCCAGACTAAATGACTTGATGACGTTTCTGCCCTTCTAAAGATAGAATTTTTTTCATCCCTCTGGCACTTCTTGGAAAAGCGGTGCAGAAAGAAAAGGCTCAGGGTGTGCATGGGTTGTGCAAACAGCTCTCAATTCTGGTTATATTACGTTCCATTAATTCAGAGCTCTTGCTCAGTCTGCTACAGGGGCTAAATTCAAGCAACTTGGAAACAAAATCTGCATAAAACAAGAATTCATGGCTTTTTCCGTGGGTTTCTTCAACCTCAAGCACCCCTCCTGCCTCACATTTTGCTGTTGGATGGCTTTCCTGTAGAGCAGCTAATGGCAATGCTTACATGTGTCCCTGCAGGCAGGTTTGTGTTTATGCAAGCCACCTGCATCTTAACACCTCATCATGATATTATTTTTTTGATGTTAGTTACAGCAACACAGCCCATGTTACTGGGAAGTTAAAAGTACCTAAAAATGTCCATTCCTTTTTACTGAGCCAGTATGCAGTTACTTACTGATGATAGAAAAAAGGGACTGCTGGAGACCACCTGCTCCAGCCCCCTGCTCAGAACGTGGTCAAGTTAGTACATGCTGCTCAGGGATCTTTTCCAGTCAGGTTGTAAATATGTCCAAGGATGGAGATTCCTTAGTTCCTCTGGGCAACCAGTGCTTGAAAGGTTTTCTTTTTCTCCAGTGTTGTGGTGGAATTTCCCTTCTGGTTTCCTGATAGGCAAGTGTCAACTGGTGTTTACAGGAGAAGGCAGTATGCTTGATGGCGATGCGATGAAGGACTTCTTTGCAGGGAGGTGGCATTTGCATTCTTCAGTGTGCTCTTGGTGTAACTGGTTGCTCAGCAACTGGTCTCCAGTGAAACCAGATAAGATGTGAGTAGCAACATTGTTCTCCCAGTCAGTGGGCAGTTAAACAACCAGATAGTTGACCAAAGTGTTTGATGAAGTCAAAGTAGACTCTGTTTTGACCAGTATTTTAATGATCATTGTGTTTACCTGTCTCCATTTCATGTCCATCTTCTCATGCGAAGTTTAGTAATTTCTGGTTCCCTCTCTTATTGCATCTCTTGAAGGATTTTATAAACCATTCCTGTCTGCTTTCAGCTCTGACTTGCCGATACCACTGGACTGCTTCCTCAAGTCTTCCACTCGCAAGTGCTATGCTTTTCCTCTTCATTTGGAATTGAAAAGTTCAAAGTCTTGTGAATTTTAAGTTTACTTTTGCATAATGTTCAAGTTCTTGGTGCTAATGATCACAGCAGATGTAGACAGGAAACAAGCACCAACACTATAGATGTCTGGCAATGCTAACAGCTGCCACAACAGCTGGAGCTGTCATCTGTAAGACACCACACAGCACATTTGGTACTTTAGGAAAAGTGTTACTCCCAGGCGGTCTCTTGAAGAGGTTCCTGCTGAGCCAGGCAGCAGTGTGCCTTATTTTAATTTTGGGGTGCCAAAATCCGAGAGGAACCTTCTGACTTTCAACTACGAAATGTTACATAAAACTGAATTTACCTATAAGGAGAATCCTTCCTCAAGGGCTAAGGGAAAACAAAGCAAAACAAAAAAGAAAGCAAAGGAGAGTGGAGACACTATACATGTAGGATTACTGATCTGAAAACACTACTGCTCTGGAAGCAGAAGTCCAGTTTATGTGGTCTAATATGTTGTGTCAAGTTACAGAATCACAGAATCACAGAATCTAAGGGGTTGGAAGGGACCTCGAAAGATCATCTAGTCCACCCCCCCTGCCAGAGCAGGGTCACCTAGAGTACATCACGCAGGAACGCATCCAGGAGGGTTTTGAATGTCTCCAGTGAAGGAGACTCCACAACCTCTCTGGGCAGCCTGTCCCAGTGCTCTGTCACTCTCACAGTGAAAAAGTTTTTCCTGATAGTCACAGGGAACCTCCTATGCTCCAGTTTGCAACCATTGCCCCTTGTCCTATCATTAGTCATTACTGACAATAGCTTGGCTCCATCATCCTGACACTCACCCTTTACATATTTGTAAACATGGATGAGGTCACCCCTCAGTCTCCTTTTCTCCAAGCTAAAGAGACCCAGCTCCCTCAGCCTCTCCTCATAAGGGAGATGTTCCACTCCCTTAATCATCTTTGTGGCTCTGCGCTGGACTCTCTCAAGCAGTTCCATGTCCTTTTTGAATTGTGGGGCCCAGAACTGGACACAATACTCTAGATGTGGCCTCACCAAGGCAGAATAGAGGGGGAGGAGAACCTCTCTCGACCTACTAACCACCCCCCTTCTAATGCACCCCAGGATGCCATTTGCCTTCTTGGCCACAAGGGCACATTGCTGGCTCATGGTCATTTTCGTGTCCACCAGGACTCCCAGGTCCCTTTCTCCTACACTGCTCTCCAGCAGGTCAGCCCCCAGCCTGTACTGGTGCATGGTGGTGTTCTTCCCCAGATGCAAAACTCTGCATAAATAAAAAAATATGGGAGCAGACAGCTCTGTAGGCTCAGAATTTTGCCTCTGTGAGACAGAGAGATCGGCTGTTGACAGCACTTGAGCCTATAGTGAATGCTGGACTAACTTCACTAGGCAGCTAAGCTTCTCATAAGGATAAAGTCTGGTTTATCACGATGTGTATGGTAGGAAAATGGGGAGGGGAGTAACTGTTAGTTCTGGCAGCTACACATGCCTGGGGAATTTACCGTAAGCTGCTTTAAGTAGGAATTTTGTCTGTGTAAAGCGAACAGTAACAAAACCAGAAATGGGTAGGGCTTGTGCAGTCTTATCTACCTCACCTCAAAAATATTTTCCATCTGTAAAAACCCCAAAACTAAAACACATCTATAATTTTCTGGAAAAAACAAAACAAAGTCACAAACCAAGATGAAAGCTTGATATCCCAGATAGATAAACCTCTATAGATTCTAGGTAGTGAAAAATGTAAAGCATGTTTTTAAACACTAAAAATGCCCTGCATCACAAACATTACACTAAGGTCATGGGTACTGGAATTGTGAGATGCCTGTTTTTCATCTTAAAAATGCCCAGTTTCCATGGCTGGACCCCTGTATGGATTCAGGGCCATTTTCTCTGCCATTGTTAACATTCTTCTTAGTTCATGAGCAGCCACTCTTATGGAGAGCAAATAACTATTTAATAAAAAGGCATCAAAAATAAAGTAGCAAATGAACTCACTGCCATTCGCCAGCTGGGTTCAGAATAAATATCCCAACAAACATCAGCCAGCACTGACATACTGACTTTGATGAGATTCACTGCTCTTACTGGTAACAGCTAGAGGAAACATTGCAAATTTGGAATTTAAAAAACCTTTACCATTAAGCTTCACTCATTAAACCATGTCAGTGCCATGAAAAACCCACCTTTGTAAGCTCTGAATTTATTTGCTTATATGAAACTGTCACTTGTCCTCCCCCTGTGTATGACTAACAAGCCAGGGGACTTACAATGCCCTTGAGTGATTCTATTGCACGTGTCAGATGGGGGATAGCGGGTTGAATTTTTTTATATCCCCGTGGTCAGTGACCGGGGTGACCACGAGGAGAGGGACTGCATTCACCCAGTACTGGTGGTGTATAGGTATGCAGCATGATCTAGGTCTCTAAGCTTCTTCAATAGTCAAGAACGAGGGGAACACCTTTTGAAGGTGTTCATTTAAGAATAGGATGGAACTGCCTGCTGGAGCTGCAAAGTTATTTTCACTGTCTACAAATAAAGATAGGTTAGAGCTCAAGTTTTAGACAGCTTAAAGTTAGGCAAGACTACCTCCTCTGTAAGTAAGCCCTATTTAAAAGGATCATTTCACTCTAGGCTATAAAATAGTTTTATTAGATTATGTGTATACCAATGGAGATATGTCATTTAGGGGTAATGGATCAAATTTTCATTGCTGTCTCTGAGGACGCAATGGTGAAAGAGCCAGAGTATAACTGAGTATTTTATAGCATAGTCAGTACTACATATAACTTTCCTTTTTTTTTTGAGGTTGTTTTTCATATGGCCTTGAACTTTGGAAACACTTAAACAGAAGGTACTATTCCTTTTTATTGCACACAACTATCTAAGTAGCAATGGCAAAATTCTTTTCTTAATAATATCTCCTGATGAACAGAAGACTAACCTTACCTAGATATCCCCAGGGGAAAAAAAGTCCTCAGGTCTACAGACCTCATGAGTGTCCTACCCATGCTTTCAAAAACATATGGAAATTCTTTATAATCTAGTTAAAGTGAACAAATCCGACTACAATCAGAAAACTCTTCTTGAATCATTTGAAGCAATCAGTTACTATGCTTTTTCTTTTTGAAAATTATGGAGTATTACTAACGTTTTGTTGTACAGTAAAAAATCAGAACGTGTCTTCCCATTGAAAGTGGTCAAAATGGATCGTGCTAATTCCACAGCGTATAAAAGCCAGGCTCAATCATAAAACCTGAATTCACACCATATGATTCATTTCAATCAGCCACAGTCTACAGTGATGCACAGAGTAGTTATCGAAAAGGACTCCACTGAAAGATTCGTAAATTCTGAAAATGAATGATGAAATCAAAATTTATACAAAGAAAAAAACACCCATAAAAACTATTAGAGGCTCAGCTTTGACAAATGCTAGCTTACAGCGTTTTCTTTGACGCAGAACTTACGTTTTCACAGTAGCTCTGATAGTATTGAAGAGGGGCAGTCTTTTTGCACTGCCTTATCTGAAACAAAATTGAATTTCACAAATTATTTAGAAAATTATAAAGAGAAACACTGTTACAGAGTCATTCATGCAGCACAGTTATACGGTTCTTCCTGTTCAAAGAGCACCTTTGATTTA
Organism: Aegotheles bennettii; assembly: GCA_013398125.1. Lineage (NCBI taxonomy): Eukaryota > Metazoa > Chordata > Aves > Caprimulgiformes > Aegothelidae > Aegotheles > Aegotheles bennettii. Next base: position 217,570 of record VZRW01007371.1, read on the forward strand.
GGCAAGGTAATGCATTTTCCCTTTTGCTGGCATACAGTCTGCTGTTAAGGGTGTGCTTCTCGGCAAAGGAAATGGCATCCTACCGTATCTTGCAGGATAGATGGGGTACAGTTGCCAGCCTGTAAACAAGAGCTGACATTGCAATACCAAGTATTTTACAGAAAGTTCTAAAAAAAATGAGACTCTGGCTATAGTTTCTACAGTCAGGGTGACAAAATTCCAGCAATTAGCTCCAGGACTTTTATACAACCATCTGTTTCTTCTTGTGAAGTTATTATCTCATAACAGAATCACAGAATGGCTTGAGTCGGAACGGAGCTTAAAGGTCATCTAGTCCAACTCCCCCTGCCATGAGTAGGAACATCCTCCACCAGATCAGGTTGCTCAGGGCCCCATCCAACCTGGCTTTGAATGTCTCCGAGAACAGGGTATCCACCACCTCTCTGGGCAACCTGTTCCAGTGTTTTACCACCCTCATGGTGAAAAACGTCTTCCTTACATCTAACCTAAATCTGCCCTCCTTCAGTTTAAAACCATTGCCCCTTGTCCTATCACAACAGGCTCTGCTAAAAAGCCTGTCTCTATCTTTCTTATAGGCCCCCTTTAGATAATGAAAGGCAGCAATGAGGTCTTCTTGGAGCCTCCTCTTCTCCAGGCTGAACAACCCCAACTCTCTCAGCCTTACATTGTAGGACAGGTGTTCCAGGCCTCTGGTCATTTTTGTAGCCCTTCTCTGGGCTCTGTGTCTTTCTTGTGCTGAGGGCTCCAGAGCTGGACGCAGTAATTCAGGGGGGGTCTTACCAGAGCAGAGTAGAGGGGCAGAATCACCTCCCTTGATCTGCTGGTCACAGTTCTTTTGATGCAGCCCAGGATATGGTTGGCCTTCTGGGCTATGAGGGCACATTGCCAGCTCATGTCCAGCCTTTCATCTACCAGTACCCCCAAGTCCTTCTCAGCAGGGCTGCTTTCAATCCCTTGATCCCCCAGCTGGTATTGATACCGAGGGTTGCCCTGACCTAAGTGCAGGACCTTGCACTTCTCCTTGTTGAACCTCATGAGGTTCCCCTGGGTCTACTTCTCGAGCTTGCCTAGGTCCCTCTGGATGGCATCCCATCCCTCGGGTGTGTCAAATGCAGCACTCAGCTTGGTGTCATCCATGAACTTGCTGAGGGTGCACTCGAGCCCACTATGTCATTAATGAAAAGGTTGAACAGTACTGGCCCCAGTACAGAGCCCTGGGGGACACCACTTGTTACTGGTGCCCATTGAGACATAGAGCTGTTGACCACCACTCTCTGTATGCGACCATCCAACCAATTCCTCACCCACCGAACAGTCCACCCACCAAATCCATACGTCTGTAGTTTAGAGAGTGGTCATTCTGCAAAATCCAGTCAAAACCAAGAAAGAACAGAAAGTATACGTGTGCCATTGACTATGTGCTGCTGCTGAACTTCTGGGAAAGCCTGCTGATTAGTTGTTCAATTTCTGTGGAGTGAGTAAGAGAAAGATAAAGCAAGTATGTTCTTATTAGTTGTAAGAAATATTCTGTCTCTTTCATCTTACTGTGCACTATAAATTTTTTTTGTAGGAAGTGTACTAAGTATTAATGCTAAAAATACTGATGCCAAAATATGTACTTTTCATTTCAGTAGAACTTTTCAGTAAAAGAAAACAGTAAAAAGTAAAAAGAACATTTCAGTAAAAGAATAGAGATAAGAAAGCTTAGATATGATGGCACTGGAATTACAGAAGTGTCTGTGCATCATATTATCTGCATTCAGTTTCTAGCTCTGCCCTCAGAGTGCATTAAAAACATTTAATTTTACATACATCAGTTCCCCATCTGTAGCACTGTTTCCTGTTTCATCCTATCCATCCGTTTCACCTATTTAGAATAAACATATTTTAGGGAATAGCTCTTAAGTATTTGGATAGTAATGCATTTCATGGATGCCTCAATGTTAAAGAGATCCAGTACAACTTTACAGCAGGACAACTAGGGAAAGAATAATTCACATCACAATAATAAAGGGACAAAGATATAATGAATCATAAAACACAAATGGTGATTCATGCCGAAAGATGAAAGTTATTTAGAAGGCTCATAACAGAACTACCCACCAGCATGGTGGGATTCACTTTAGCCCCAACAAAGGAAGTCAAAGCAAAGTTTGCAATCAGCTTTTAGCAACAGCAAGATCAGGTCTGTGTAATTCAGACACTTCATTCAGGCAAAAGTTAATGTTTGGTAGGTTGGATCAAATAAAACATTCATACTAATGTTTCTAGGACAGAAATTACTGGGTTTGCTGTGTATGAAATCAATAGTTCACAAATACAAAGAAATTAAAGCAGCAAGTTAGTTCCCTCGTGTGGCTATTTATTTGTTTATGTTTTTTGAAACCTACTTTCTGAAGTTGGATATATCAAGTTATCATCAAGTTATCAGTGAATATTTAAATGTAACAGGCATGACAAATATAAATAAAAGCTCTAGTTCAGAGAATGATCTAAGATGAACTGATGACCTTCACCTTCAGAGGAAAAAAAAAAGGTTGAAATCTGTAGTCAAGTTTGCCCTTATGGCTAGGAAGGGAGGAGTTGTTAATTTCTACCATCCACTGCATTTAGAACACTATATCCAAAAGGATCTTATTCCAGAAAATATGAAGTGAAGAGATACTTAAAAGCAGGGGGAAATGCAATCCATTATAAAGGCTCGGGACTGAAGGATACCTGTCAACCTCTGTAGTTTCACTGGGGGCCCACCAATCTTTGCACAAATTGTTTGTCTCATACTATGTTCTTACACAGCCCTTTCTAACAGAAGAATCACAGAATAGAATCACAGAATGGAACAGGAGATAACATAGGTGACGGTATCTTGCCTTGTGAATATGAAAATGGCCAAAACCCAATCCATGAATGACAATTTTCTTCTGTGTTGCCTAGTCAGGGAATGGACAATGCTACTTACTAAACCCGGTGCTTTTGTAATGCTGCCTCTTTACCTAAGTATTAATTGACCTTGCTTCCCAAAGCAAGTCTCTAATTGCTGTGTGACTGCATGTCTGCTGTCAATAATGCCTAGTGATTGACTCCAATTTCTCACTGCTTGAAGTTGCACTTTCCTGTTCCCTCAAACGTTCTTTTGTTCACAATGCCTGCATGTTCCCCAAACTGTGTGGTCTCTCCTTTATTTCACTCCAGCAGCTGCTTTGGCATTCTGCGTCTTCTGTTTCAGATACATGAGTGGCTCTGCACGTTTGTGTTCTGAACATCATGGCTTCAAATCCTGAAAGACTTTTATGTCCCAAAACGTTCTTGTTACAGATTTTATCCTGCCATCTGATGTGCAATATGGCCCACAGATGGTACAGATGAAACCACCCTACAAGCTGTAAATGTTGATAGTCAAAACAGAAAGTTGGAAGAAAACATATAATGAAAAAAACAAAACTAAGTCCAAATAAGAAAAGAGTTACTGCATTAAAGCTACCAGAATAATTCTCACTCATTCAGTAGATTCAGTAGTAAAATTAAGCAGTTTGAAATGTCAAGGGAAATCTAGACTGCAATTAGCAGGAGCAATTTAGATATAATTAAGTAATCTAAGTTAGAATGATCATAGGCTATAGCAGGTAACCCACGGGTGCCTTTACATGTTTTCAAATCTCTCACAAACTTTTAACAGTAATAATAAAGTCACTGTCTAAATCTGTCCAGGGTCACATGGAAACATTATCCTAAGGGACAGACACAAATATTGCTTAATTCCATTATATTTTGCAGAGTATCAACAGCATAATTGACATGTACAGCATACAAGTGGACATACTAGCACGGCAGTGTAAACTCTTTCGCAACTATCTATCTATTTTCAAGTTTCCAGAAACATTAAGCATACAACTTAGAAAAGGCAAAGTGGCAAAGCTGTAGGACTTGATCCTAAAGCCTGGTCTGACTTGGCAAAGTCTCTTAAATTCTGCTTCTGCTAAATTTTCAGCTATCACTTGTTAAGTGTCATATTACCAGCAACTTTATAAATACACAGATACCGAGATAGTTAAGCTAATGGAAGTAGCATGTCTTCAGGTAATGCACAGCTGGAGCCCAGCTCTAAGCAATTCAAGCATGTGAATAGTCCTTTCAGAGACAATAATTTAGCTACTCACATAAAAACTACATGATCTCAGAATCAAAGTAGCCAATGAACAAACCAGTTGCAAAGCTTTGTTTGGGAGGTACCTTGTTTTTGAGAACAACTGTGACATGAGAATATATGAAAGAAAGTTCTGGAGCTCACGGCTGTAGCCACGAGTTAAGAAGTACTGAAATACTAGAAAGAAGTGTCAAAGAAGTTCATAGGGAAGCAACTTCCTTTGGCATTTCCTACCAAGGAAGTTGGTAGGAAAAAAGCCCGTACCCAGATCCATACATTCATGTGGATGCATAAAAGGCAGTGATGGATATATTTTGCATGTATGTGTTGCATAATCTGAGATGGCTTAAAGATTCTTTTCTGGCAAGTTTGCTGTGTAGGCTGTGTTAATGATGTGCTCCAACCTTTGGTCTCTAACTTACCCACACAGGTACACACACCCATTACTACACTTCTGCTTCCTATTCAATGAAATGAAGTGCAAATCAGCATGTCATAAACAAGCACTGCTCAAATTTAAGTAAACCAAAACAGAACCAAGAGTGAAAACCTCCTTAGTGTCTAACGGAAAGAGTGTGATTAATGCAGAAAAAGGCTAACTTTATTGAATGTTCAAAACCACCTACATTATCTATTAGACCTTCGTTTCTCATTTCTGGACTGAGCAGCATTAATGCAGTGCCACACCATTGCTGTGCTACCTCTACTTCCTCCAGGAGGTAGGGACAATTTTTTCACTCTCTCTTTTTGATGGAAAGTCTTGTTACCTGTGGAAACGAGCACACTCATTAGGATGCTGAAACTTGATATTTTAACCAGCAAATAAAAAAGAAAAGGATATGAGAAAAGTGCTGGACATCTTTTTCTCAGTGTCACACAGCAGCAGGTTCCTGTCAAACAAAACAAACACCACTACCACTTCTTTTGTCACCAAGACTTTTTTCTCAGCTGTTGAGGCAGAAAGATAGAACACTGCATAACACTGAGCCCTATGGTCCCGAGAGAAGAAAAAGACTTTCTGAAAGGCTCTCAAGAAAGATGCCCTGTGAAAAGTGGGAAGTGAAAAAGAGAGATCGTTCATATGGTAGCTTAATCAATTAAGGGTAAAAGGGAGAAAACACAAAATCATTTTTCCCCAGTTCAATGGATATTTATCTCAGAGCACCCTGCTGTATTTCTAGTCCCCTTCCCACGCTCCTGCTAATTCCAGCCTTCACCTTCACACTAAGAATCCAAACCCACTGTTTACCCACACAGCCTTGGGCTCCATTTACCGCTTTCCACTGTTCCAGATTCTTCTGTTTCCATCCCTTCCAACACACTCAGATCCCCCCATCTCTACCTGCTTTGCCTTGAGCCCTGTTCAATTTAATCTCGAATTCAAGTACACACACAGTGCCCTCCTCTAGTCCATCTTCAGTGACCCCCTAGCACGCAAACCCCCTTCAGTTTCTACTTTACTGCTCCTGGACTAACTCCAAAGCCAAACGTGAGGTGACCCCCCCAGCTCTCAGCTGTGCCCGCAGCGCTGACCGGGCACGGCCGGGCCGCCCCTCACAGGGCAGTGCCGATGGCTCTCCCAGTGCCATCTTCTCCCGTCTCCCCCGGCCACCAAGCCACGCTGGATTTCTGACAGGGCTTTGACACTTCCCAGCTCCCTCCTTGGCTCCCCTCCGTGCAGGGCCTCACCGCTTCCCTCCCAGACTGGAAGCACCCCAGCTCGCTTGCTCCTTACGGAGCCCCAGCCGCCATGCCCCGGGCCTCACCGGCCCCCGCCCGCCTCCTCCACTGACCCGCGCTTACCCCAGCGCCCCTTCCCATCGCCTCAGCCCCTGGCAGGACGCGGCCGCCCCGCTCCCCAGCCCCGCCGCCCTGGGGCTTTGGCCCGGGACGGGGAGGCCATTCCCCAGCCGTGCCGCCCGCTGGACACCCCCCCCCCCCAGCGCGCCTCCCGGGCCCCCGCCCGCCTCCCCCACTGACCCGCGCTTCCCCCAGCGCCCCTTCCCATCGCCTCAGCCCCTGGCAGGACGCGGCCGCCCCGCTCCCCAGCCCCGCCGCCCTGGGGCTTTGGCCCGGGACGGGGAGGCCATTCCCCAG